>SDVV010008082.1:0-17392 GCA_016164225.1 Gammarus roeselii | reverse complement strand
CATATGTATACATATATATATACATATATATATATATATATGAGGAGTCTTATAATAGGACGACTTCACCATAGACAGAAGGGTAGTCTTATAATAGGACGACTTCACCATAGACAGAAGGGTAGTCTTATAATAGGACGACTTCACCATAGACAGAAGGGTAGTCTTATAATAGGATGACTTCACCATAGACAGAAGGGTAGTCTTATATTAGAACGACTTCACCATAGACAGAAGGGAAGTCTGATATAAGCACAACAGGTCTATATCAAGCGCAACAGAGCTATAACTTCCCTTATACCTCATCTTTATCCTCCTTTCATGGGCATCCCTGCTCAGATTTTTGGGTGCTTGGCATCTTGTTTGTTAAAGGATGAGTTTGTTTATAGAAATTAATTGCCTCGCGGTAAATAGTCCTCTGTTCCCCTAAATGTTTTCAAACTAATTCATCCATCAACAAACTTGTTTCTTTTTAAATTTATATTTTACCCAACCGCAATGACTGAGCTAGTCATTCCAATGTGCAAGTGACATCAAAAAGAAAAATTATACATCGAAAGAGAAAGAGCTGGAAAAGTTTCGAAGGTTTTATATGGAAGCTATATTCTCTCTGATGTGCTGCATTAGGCTTAATAGGAATACAAACCTGATGGAGTCTCAGGTCGCCATACCAGTTTAAAATGACTGACATCGCAGATGTTGCGTTTTCTGGCTCCGGCAACCATCTTTTCAAAATATGTCGAACGAGTTCATGATCAAGCCAGAACAATTGTGTCCATTAACACGATACCAAAGGAAAATATGACTCATTTTCGCAAACTTTGAAATAATCTAACAAGTATGCTACCGAGAAATTTCATATTGACGCTGTGCAACTGTGACATCATGGGCTTCAACATTGACTGTCATCAACTCAATTGGATTTGATCTTCAGTTCCACCAGAGCCTCAACGCGAGTCATAATAGGCTCCCCCGTAGGGCTCGATAATCATGGATACCAGTAGACTCGCACGCCTCAGTGTGCGAGAAAAAAGAACAACGCTTTTGACGTTAGGAAAATAGAAAATTTTAGCAATGCCAAACGCACGCTGGTGCGCATAAGAAAAGCGCCTAGGCAAAACGGACCTCCGCTTCCAATCATTTAGAACTTCAAGAGAAATATGTACGCACGCTAGTGCGTACAGGTAGCATCGACGAGACTAGTACAAGGTTTACGGCTACACGGACAAAGTCAGCTCCGACAGCAACGGAACACGACCTAGACCGCCACGCAGTCCAGGTCGACCACAATACACTTCTTTTATTCATGAAAGACTCAGACGGAACGAATCCTCGAACTTCAAGAGCAACGCAACATAATGTTATCAGCTACGCGGTCTAGTCAAGTAGAGGTAAAATTTAGTTATTCACGTAAGATAAAGACTCAAACGAAATGAATCCCCGCCTCCAACCACTCAGAACTCCCTGAGTAATATGTACACGCCACGCCAGTGCGCACAGACAGTATAGTCGAAATAGGTACAAGGTCATTGGCTTCACGGATTAGATCAACTCCAACAGCAACGCGTCACAAGGTTTATAGCTACGCAGTCCAGGCCAACCCCAGACACTACGTATGTTCCGTGCACGCGCGAACGAGCACAGACTGAAGAAAAAAAACACCTCCTTACAAAATCACAAATAGAAACTCCCGCATAAATGCACTAGCATTATTATACATGATAAAATTGTGGATCGTGAAGAAGTAAGTAAGGGCAGGTCCGTCGCGAGCAGAAAAACTGCTCGGATTATTGATTTTGCACTCATTGTTTAAGGGATAGGGTGGGGGGGCCGAGGTCCCTTGCGTCCCAATAGAGCCCGACGAATCCCGGAGGGTAACCCAAGTCCCCCGGGGCCTTCTCGAGCTCCCCGGGTCCCTCGAGACTCCTCGTCTCAGCTCATCTCGGTTCGTCTCGAATCATTTCGGCCAGTCTCGGCTCGTCGTGACCAACTCGTATCGCCTCAGCATGTTTCGACTGATCTCGACCAGCCTCAACGCGACCCTCGCCCTTTGTGCCAATAATCCGCGGATTGTAACAATTAATTGTTCTACTCAAGCATTTCACATTAATATATTTTCATGTGTATGGGTTTTACTGCGTGGGGAGAGGGAATCATTGGTGCCAGGGTTCAGAGGGGCCTAAAGCGTGTCTCAAAGTTTCTCAAGGGGTCTCAAGGGCGTCGCAAAAGGCTCCGGATGGATCCAAGTGGGTCCCCCTAAATCATCCGGTCTTCCAAGTCCCCCCCGGGTCCTTAGAGTCCCGCGGGTCCCACAAGTGCCCCCCATTCCCGGGTCACATAGTCTCAACCAGCCTCGGTCCGTCTCAACTCGTCGCCTCGTCAGTCGACTCGTCTCCACTTGCCTCAAACTGCCTCGACTCGCTTCGTCCCCTCCACGCACAATGCCAAATAAGACTTTGACCCTCTAAGATCAACATCAACATCAAGATTATTCACCATTTAGCCATCAAAACGCCTAGCTGAGCTTTGACATTTATTAGGCGATCGGGAGAGCGCAAATTCTCCCACCGTAGGTTGGACTAGACTAACTAACACACCGCATAGTCCACATGGGGCCCCTTCGGGCGTCTAACGATACATAATTATATAACTAATACAAAAATGATCATCATAAAAAAAAGCACAGATAAATAATAGAGCCAACGAAATAGGACATACTAAATTAAGTGTTATTGATCTATAAAATGAATAATCATCATCCACTCCAATCATCAACTCAGAAGAAGTAATACACGAGCAACCGTGCAGATAGCCATACCCCCTTACCTTCTTAATTGTAGTGACCGCTCGCATCAAACGGGCTAGCTTCCAGCACCCCCCCCCCCTCCATTATTTAGAGTAATTAATTTAAAAAAATAATAGTAGGTAAGTGCCAATAGAAAGAACATGTTTGTATTAGTATACCTGTTGAATTAAAAGAGATGGCACAAGCAATTATGAGGTGCCTGTACTGTACTGGAGTCTTTTTTGGTGCTCTCAGGAGATGTCTTCCTAACCGCATCACAGATATCAAACTTGTCTTTTTTATATTGAAAACTACCTTAACAGGAAAAGATTTTTCAACCCCGAAATAAATAGGCCTTAAGTACGAATAGATGTACGAATACCGCGATGAAACGATCGCTTTGAAATCACGACAAAACGAGTAAACAAAGGCTTCTCTTCATTTCTATGGGGTACTTATTGCCGTGCATGAATACAAGGCATGTTATGCAAGACAATAACATTCATCGCTACGGTATAGACAGGATTTATGAAGACACAGTGAACAATAAGTTCATGCCTCAGTGTCAAGAGGAAGTTCACACCTAGGCTGGGACCTGTATCTATCTCAGTGTCAAGAGGGAGTTCACACCTAGGCTGTGACCTGTATCTATCTCAGTGTCAAGAGGAAGTTCACACCTAGGCTGTGACCAGTATCTATCTCAGTGTCAAGAGGAAGTTCACACCTAGGCTGGGACCTGTATCTATCTCAGTGTCAAGAGGAAGTTCACACCTAGCCTGTGACCAGTATCTATCTCAGTGTCAAGAGGAAGTTCACACCTAGGCTGTGACCAGTATCTATCTCAGTGTCAAGAGGAAGTTCACACCTAGGCTGTGACCAGTATCTATCTCAGTGTCAAGAGGAAGTTCACACCTAGGCTGTGACCAGTATCTATCTCAGTGTCAAGAGAAAGTTCACACCTAGGCTGTGACCAGTATCTATCTCAGTGTCAAGAGAAAGTTCACACCTAGGCTGTGACCAGTATATATTTCCTGTTGGTGACCGATACGTGCAGTAGTGAAAGAAAATTCGTTCAAGATTAAAGATTAAGAAAAATTTCAAGTGATCATTTTCCGCTCGACATTTGAACTCATTGGAAATTTGAATGATACTATCCATAGAGAAGGGTTGTCCAGATATAATTCCGTAAAAAATTCCATGTGAAGGTAAATTCCACGTAGGCAAAATCTAGTATGTTTTTTCGGTCATAGACTAACCATGAAGATTTTTTTATTGCTTCTGTACAGTAGCGAAAGTTGATGATTCGTTTATGATTTAAGATTAAGAAAAATCTTCAATGTTGAACTAAACGAACTTATCGGAAACTTGATTGACACTACCTATCAAAAAGCTTTGACCAGATATCACCGTGCGAAATGTCAAGATGAAATCAAATTCCACGTGGGAAAAGTCGAAGTGGGTTTTTACAGTTATGGACTATCCATAAACGAATCTTCTTTCGCGACTGTACCTTCAAAGTCAGGTTCTCGCAAGTGCCGTAGTCAGATTTGATTATTTCCAATGTTTCGGTCGTCAAATGAGTCTAGAGGGAGTTTAGCCCGACAGCAATCGACAGTATAATTCTAAAAATTAAGGTGGATTCTCAATAAATTTTTCGTTTTTGTTATCCGGCTTAGGAGAAGGTTCAAAGACGATCCGACCTTTATTTGAACTAAAAATTAATTGATGCAATCCGTTTAACAATCGATTCAGAGGGTTACATGTGTGGCCACGACAGACCGCTTGAGAGAAGATGTCGGGGTCTCCAGCAGCACTCATCCTTGGCCCTCCTGCACCTTCTGCCCAAGTAGCCGCCACCTTTCTCTCCGTACAGGCGCCCTTAGTGGACGATGATGAAACTACTCAACAGAGATGGGCTTTAAAACGGCTGCCCAGAATAGAAATAAACTATTCTTAATCAGGTAACGGCGAGGAACACAAGAGATTTACGAGGTGCCGCTGAAGAGGCTCTCATAGAGCCTGATGGAAGGATACACTTTGGGGAGGGTGTCGTACACTGTGGAGGATACCTCAGTGCACTGTTAGGAGCAGGTCTCACTACACATGTGCAACAGAATACCTGTTAGGAGCAGGCATCAGAATACCTGTTAGGAGCAGGCATCAGAATACCTGTTAGGAGCAGGCATCAGAATACCTGTTAGGAGCAGGCATCAGAATACCTGTTAGGAGCAGGTCTCAGTATACATGTGCAACAGAATACCTGTTAGAAGCAGGCATCAGAATACCTGTTAGGAGCAGGCATCAGAATACCTGTTAGGAGCAGGCATCAGAATACCTGTTAGGAGCAGGCATCAGAATACCTGTTAGGAGCAGGCATCAGAATACCTGTTAGGGGCAGGCATCAGAATACTTGTTAGGAGCAGGCATCAGAATACCTGTTAGGAGCAGGCAACAGAATACCTGTTAGGAGCAGGCAACAGAATACCTGTTAGGAGCAGGCAACAGAATACCTGTTAGGAGCAGGCAACAGAATATCTGTTAGGAGCAGGCAACAGAATATCTGTTAGGAGCAGGCAACAGAATATCTGTTAGGAGCAGGCAACAGAATATCTGTTAGGAGCAGGCATCAGGATACCTGTTGGGAGCAGGCATCAGAATACCTGTTGGGAGCAGGCATCACAATATCTGTTAGGAGCAGGCATCAGAATACCTGTTGGGAGCAGGCATCAGAATACCTGTTGGGAGCAGGCATCAGAATACCTGTTGGGAGCAGGCATCAGAATACCTGTTGGGGGCAGGCATTAGCATACCTGTTGGGAGCAGGAATCAGAATACCTGTTAGGAGCAGGCATCAGGATACCTGTTAGGAGCAGGCATCAGGATACCTATTAAGAGCAGGCATCAGTAAAGCTGTTAAGAGCAGACCACAGTGCAGCTGTCAAGGCAGCTGTAAAAGGGCAGACCACGGTACACCTGGAGTGGCAGGCCACACTACACCTGTTACGGGCCTCACAACACCGTCATATTTCCATGTCAGTATCATGACTGCATGTGTAACTAAGTAGGAGGCGTCCTGAAACAGACTGTTGCGCCAAGTAATAAGCCTTGCTTTGGTTGGGCATGCTCATGTTGTGTCGCTAACAAGACTGAAACAGACTGTTGCCAAGTTGTGTCGCTAACAAGATAATTGAATAGATACAGTCCAATGAAGTGCTCTAAACATTACTGGAACAACAGCAATTAGGCGAAGGAGGTCCCTTCGCTCTGGTAGTTGGACTCAACATCATAGTTAGTAACATTACGACCCAAGTTTGTTGTAAACAACCCCGGCAGGGAGGTCCCGACATGACCTCATGACAAGCGTACACGGCATGTGTAGGTATGATATTATACGTGACAGGAGCGAGAGGAGATGGACCTGGAAATCTAGTCTGTGTGAACTAGAACTCGACCACGATTGGTCAAGAGATCGTGCTCGCTCTTCAACACTTTACGAAATTCACAACTTACAATCCTGCTGTGGTACTGTTGTACAAATGTACATAGTTAGCAATAAACCCGTATTTCTGTGATCACTCTCTGTCACACCATCTCATGGTGTAACAACCTGTTAGGGACAGGCCTACTATAACTGTCAAGAGTAGGCCTCAGTAAACATGTCAGGAGCAGGCCTCAGTACACATGTTTGGGGCAGGCTGCAGTGACTTATTAGGGGCTGTCCCCAGTACACATGTCAGAAGTAGGTTAAACAAAAGACTACTAGGAGTAGATTTTGATACAATTGGACATTAGGAGCAGGACACCGACCATCAGTCATAAGCAGACCCCAGTACACCCCGTAATTAGGAGCAAGCCTCATTACTCATGCTTATCAGGAGCAGGCTTCCGTATATCTGCAAGGAGAAGCCTTGGTGGAACGTTAGGAACAGGCCTCAGTACTCTTATTAGGAACAGACCTCAATTAAGACGCATGTTAAAAGCAGGTCTCAGTACGCTTACTTGGAGAAGACCTCACAAGACCAGTCAGGAGCAGGCCACACACAGTAAACCCGCCAGGAACAGGCCTCAGTACACCTGCTGGAAGCAGGCCTCAGTAGATCTACTTGGAGCAGGTTTCAAAACACCCGCTAGGAGCAGGCCTCAGTAAACCCGCTAGGAGCTGACCTCGGTACACCTGCTAGGAGCAGGCCTCAGTAAACCCGCTAGGAGCAGGCCTCAGAAAACCCGCTAGGAGCAGGCCTCAGTACACCCGCTAGGAGCAGGCCTCAGTACACCCGCTAGGAGTAGGCCTCAGTACACCCGCTAGGAGCAGGCCACAGTATATCTGCTAGGAACAGGCCTCAGTACACCCGCTAGGAGCAGGCCACAGTACATCTGCTTGGAACAGGCCTCAGTACACCCGTTAGGAGCAGGTCTTAGTACACCCGCTAGGAGCAGGCTTCAGTACAGCCGTTAGGAGCAGGCCTCAGTACACCCGCTACGAGCAGGCCTCAGTACACCTGCTAAGAATAGGCCTCAGTATACCTGCTAGGATTAGGTCTCTGTACACCCGCTAGGAGCAGGTCTCAGTACACCTGCTAGGAATAGGCCTCAGTATACCTGCTAGGATTAGGTCTCTGTACACACGCTAGGAGCAGGCCTCAGTACACCCGCTAGGAGCAGGCCTCAGTACACCCGCTAGGAGCAGGCCTTAGTACACCTGTCAAGATTAGGTCTCAGTACGCCCGATAGGAGCAGGCCTCAGTACACCTCCTAGGAGTAGGCCTCAGTACACCTCCTAGGAGTAGGCCTCTGTACACCCGCTAGGTGCAACCATCAAACACCTACACATGCGCCGGCGATACTCAAAAACGAATCGGCCACGTTTTAGCGATTAATCAGCCGTGCCACAGCGTAAACACGGACCCCGCCGCACGACCCCCGTGCATATATCAATGAGGGTGTCGGAGAGGCTGGCGCGGGAAAGACCAGATTAACAACTTGGAAGTTGCATGGAACCAACAATTTAATGAAGGGCATGAAAAGATTCCCGTTACCCTGTGACGAACCTTCCCTTGCAGCAAGTGACAGATAAAAAATATCGATATCCCGTTGACTCGGAGAGATGTCATTTAGCTGATAATCATGTGGATTATTAGATTCCACTTCAACGGGATAAGATTTTCGCTTATATTAATCTTCTAACCACACGCGTCGACGACATGAACTATTTAAATATTAAAATATCTGCTCATCCCGTTTAAAAATCTACTTGTAATATATTCAAGCTTCATCTGTTATTCTTTACATAAAACCCAAATTACTATTCAGTGCTGCTCAGACGACTGAAATCGGCCTACCCCTTCTCTCGGTCTATCCACATGACTACCTCGCCGTCAATCAATTTTGCGCCTATTCACCTCGCAGTCCCTCCTCTCCTGACCACCCTCCCCCTCGTCTCACTGTCCCACCGGCACAGAAACTCCGTCGGCAAATTTCACGTCTCGACCTTGATTAAGAGACAACGAGAAACCAGTCGGGCCGGAGAGCGGGTTGGGGGCCCAAGACTTAAGCAAACCGCGTGCCGAGTGGCCCAAGTAGGCAAGGGGCGTCAAGGCAGCTCGGTTTCAAGTTATACCAACAAGTTACACATAAATAACTTTCAAGTTAGGGATTTATTTCCGCGATCAATAGTGCAAAGCCGCAAAACATAATTGCTGGATGAGTTTCACCATTTTAGGTGGTGCAAGGTAGAAAATTCAACCAAGGTTTTCAACCATACAGTAGCCAGGACAATGGTTTACGCTGGCTTCCACGATCCTGATTTTTACGTCGTAACCCCATTAGGTGATGAATTGCAGAAACTCAAAAACTTTGTACCGTAGCGAGCTAAAATTCGTTTATGATTAGTCTGTAACCGGAAAAAACAATTCGACTTCCCCACGTGGAATTTAACTTCACATAGAAATTTCTTACTGTACTAAGTGTGGACAAAGCCTCTTATTAGGTAACATTACTCAAATTCCCGATGAGTTCAAATATAGACCGGAAAATGGACAGTGAAGATTTCACTTAGTTTTAAATCATGAACAAATTTTTGCTCGCTACTGTACCTCACACTACAGCGTTCACTCGAAGGAATTCGAAGGTTTCATTTATCTTTCTTATCTGTCAGATGACAGATGAGAACCACAGGCAGAGATCCCATCCAAAACAGGGAACGCCGCTACACGTCTTGCCTTCCCGACACTACATTTGCAGCTCTTATGTTAATAAGCAGGCAGCGTTCTTGCTTTACGAGGCTGAACACGCACAGCCACGCAGGCAGCAAATTAACCAAGCAGCTCAAACGCATTAGGCCGTACAATCGTGCAGACTAATGAGATTTGAAAACCAGAGCACGGATTCAATGGGACGCGGATGTAAGGAAGAGAATACAGAGGCGGTGGCGGACTCGCTGTTTTTATGTACAGAAAACCTCTCAGGGGTTGTGCTGGCTCTTACTTTTATGCGTAGATCAAGCACAGTTAATGGCAGAGTAACTTTTCTTCACTAACAAACCATGCAAAATAAGATGAAATTCATAAGTGTTGTCTAATTGCAACGCACATATAAAGATAATCTAGCAACGATTTCTCTTTCTTTAGAGAGATTACGGCCAGCAGTGCGTAAACCTGATGAGAAGCGGCCTAGAAGACTTGATGACGAAAAAAGGGATTTACATTAAATGAAAAACGTGCATCAAGCCCGGTACACAAATTTCCTCCCATTACTAAGTCAAAGGGGGAGTCTACACTTCGAGTGCGGTAAAATGTACACTCGTTTTTGAGAGGCATATGAAATGCCAGGATGGAAAAGTGTTGAAGATATTTAACTTTGTCACAACCATCTCAGGTAAGATCAAAAAAACTCTTTATGGGAATCTCGCCAGGATAGTAGGAATTCCTAGTTGGGTGAACCGTGGATTCACGAACGCATGTTTAGAGCACCAATTAACGAAAGTATGCGCATCATGTGCAAGCAGACGACAACTTACTTGAACATCGCGAAGAATATATTGGGAAAAAGCTGAAATAAAAACACATTAGCCGGCCTGAATTGGCCGATTTGTTCATTATCTATGAGCTGGTGTGTGTAATTAATTGGAGCTTATGTTAAAAGAAAGTGAGGGGTCTAAGAAAATGACAGTAGATTAATGAAAGGTTTTAATCCATCTCTTTCCTCTGAATTAGAACCTTCTAGAACAGTCAGAATAATGACAAAGCTCGCTGGATCAAACCACGAAGATCATCAGAATTGATTTAGTCAAGGGTCCTCTTCCCATTCATTTCCGTCACAGGAAAAAATAATACGAGACCGAAGTTGAAAAAGAGCCTGCCAACACAGTCTCTACCAAGACTTATCCAGAGTGAGGTATGACCAATCGAGTCTGTCTGACCCACGAGATTGCAATGGGCATAATGAAACCTGCACGACCGTATTCAATTAATATCAATTAATATCAATCGCGATGAGCAGCGGGCCAATCTTATCTTGGTCTATTTCCTCCTCTTAAGGGCAGGGAAGTCGGGGAAGACAAATGGATGAAATTAGTCATTGCTCAGAGACGCTCCAGCTGTGCCCAAGAAGGCCTGGATGATCCTCATTGCAGCCCCACAGTTGGGACCTCAAGCCTCTGTCCTACCTGATTGAGATTTCTTGTCTCTGTTCTACCAGCTGGAGACTTCTCGTCTTTATCCTAGCAGTCAAGACTCCTTGTCTCTATCATACTTGCGGATGATATGGCTGACATCTCGTGGGTGTATAAAGAATAACATAGTTATAAACCTCTTTGCCTCGTGAGGCTACTTGTGACTGCTCAGCGAGCAGATTTTTGGGGCTAACTTCTCCGTCTCAGTCAATTACTTGGAGGTGAAAGCATCACACTTCTTCAACTCCTGAACATAGAAGACTCTTTGGTGTTTGGCTAACTGATGATCGGAGCCTTGCAAGGAGCCAAGACGGCGTTTCGTGGAAGGGTGCCTCGTTAGGCCAACTTGGGAGTAATTTTTTTTACCACCATCAATACTACAGAGAGGCATGTGATCAATTTAAATGTAAGGTCAGCCGATCAGGGAATAATAAAGAGACAAAGCTGGGCGTCAGTGGAAGGCAGAGTCGCACAAATATCTTGAAGTTAACAGAACGAAGATTATGGGTAGAATAATGCAAACTAAACGAAGTTGATTAAGCAACGATTTTAGTCGCATTAACACAGCTTGAACGAAGTTTATTGTACTATGATGTCGAGATCAGAGAGTTTGGTACACATGTAAAGGTCGATCAATGAAGAACACCATAGCTTGCAAATGGCGAATTAAATTTAGAAAACGATGTAATTATGATCTAAGACGGAAAAATTAACGAAGAACTTTACTAAAGGCACGTCTTATAGATGATAGCAAAGAAAACACGAGCATAAACACCTTAGGTTCAGACCTTAAAAGCAGGTAACCTTAATCACACGCAGACCTCCTCAGGAGGTTATAGAATCTTAGATCTTAGAAACACCACACACGATTTCCATTTTTTTTAATGTTAACAACATTTATAGAGAATGGGTGCAAGTGACACCCGTAGCTTTTGCGAGTAGGTTGAGGCTCATGGTGTTGATGAAACTGGATTTATTTTTATTACTTCAACATCATCCTGCCATCAATTGTGACTGGGGGTTGCACGCACCCCCCAGTATCAATTGACCGCTACAGGAATCCTTTATAGTTGGATTGAAAAAAAGTACTAACGCAATAATCAGATCCGATTGAAAACCGCACCGAATTGATAGGGATCACATCTACGTGTTTTCATTTTACCGGCAAACTGCCAAATATGAATTCAAAAAGACATCGCAGAAAAAAGTCATCGTTTACCTACGGAATTTATTTTTCCCTACCCAATATCAGAATACCAATGCTGTATATCAAGCCGTACGAATCTAATGAGAACGAATGGATCAACAATTAGTGCACGGTAGGTAATGAAAAAAGTACATATCCTGAGTCTGTTTTCCCATAAAATTTTGCAAGCCTGTTCAAGTCATGAGTGATGGTGGAATTCGTGCCTCAGCGGATATGTTCACCGTGGTGTGTTAGATTGTGAAACCAAAAATGTAAAATCAAGCTGGATTACTTCAATTCGGAATACAAGGCAACTCATTCAGTGGTTGAGAGTTTATTCTGAGATGAGAATTCTTCTTTGTTCGGTCAGTTCCACAGGCAAACTTTCGCCTTGAATGTAATGGGCGTTTACTTCTGTTTCCACTCAAAGACCAGCATGGTCCATGAATTCCATGAACCCACCTTCATGGATGACCGGATGTCCATGTAAGTAAAACAAGTATCCGACCACATGGAAAATGGTCCTTAGAATCGAATGCGCCGAAATTCCTCATAAATACATCTCCCGCTTCGTCATGCACCAGAGTCTTTCCGAATCAGTTAACTTTTAGGAAATTTACGGAAATGATTCCCAAGGAATTGCCGTGCCACTATTACCTCTCTGATAACACCCTCTGATTGC
Organism: Gammarus roeselii; assembly: GCA_016164225.1. Classification (NCBI taxonomy): domain Eukaryota; kingdom Metazoa; phylum Arthropoda; class Malacostraca; order Amphipoda; family Gammaridae; genus Gammarus; species Gammarus roeselii. Next base: position 5,070 of record SDVV010008082.1, on the reverse strand, counting down.
ACGCAGAACTGGCTCAAATTGAAACACAATATGCTGCTCCTAACCGCAAATGGCGCAAGAGGTGACGAGGAGGGACGTCAGAATGACTACTTGTGCCATCTTGCATTTCAGTTTGTGCATTTGGCCATGCGGTTTTCATCAGTTGTATGCCACGAGAGCAAGAATGTTTCGATCAACTGACAAACCTCAGTCATTTCGTCAATGCTTGCGTGTAGCTTAAGCAAGACAGAAAATAGTCAGTGACCACTTCCATGCATCCCCCCAGCGTTTACAAGGATAAAGAATATAGCACTTCGTCTTTAGGTTCACTGTTAGTAACTGTTCACTCACTCAACAGTCCAAGATGACTCCTGCTGCAAAACTAGAATGTGTAACTTGCCGCCAATCGTACACTCCCGAACTTATGCATTGTGGTAGCTCTTCTAGGCAAACGCGTAATACGCCTACAAACGGAGAGTGCAAAATAGCGGGCTGTAAATTCTGCCAACACGCCAAAAAAATTAAACAACTGAAAGCACAGTAAACTCACGCTTCTGGTGGCCCACCCAACGCAGAACCAGTTAACGCCGATACAAGGCTGCTAGCTGTTGAATTAGAACTGGAAAGCGTGCAGAAACAATTTCGCGATCTCATAGATATGAAGAACAGCGAAATAGAAGCAACAAAAAAAATGCTACAACTACCCTGCATCGGGTAAATGAACTTCAAGTGCTTTTAGACTCAGAATTGGCACAGAAACTTACAGCTATAGGCTCAGAGACCAAAGACCGTATCTAATCGACAGAAAAAAAGGTCAACAGGCGGCAGGCAGTCAGTGGCAAAGCATCACAGGTCGGGCGACAGTCCTGTCACACCCGAACTGATACAAGCAACCGTTTTGATGTATTGCCCAAAGAAATGGACTCTCAAAACACAGAGGAAATTATTGTGACTGGCGAGAAGAGAGAGTCCAACTAAAATTACTCGGTAAACCAGGCTTGAAAATTGACGATGTTGAAGGGATAATCAAAAAGATAAACATACCTTCTTCTCAACCGATCATACTACAAGTCGGGGCAAAAGACGTGGTAGCACAGACGGAAGAAACATGGGTAAGGTATGAAACCATGCTAACAAACGTCAAAGTATCGCACGCGAACATCCGTGTCACTGGCATTCTGCCCCATCCAAACGAAAGTAGATACAAACTGAGCAAGATAATATTTCTGACCAATCGCATAGCAACTTTCTGCAAAGCACAACAAATCTCATTCTCGGACCATTGGGAAACGATGATCAACCTCAAAATTAGGAATTCGATCGAATCACCAACAAGACATGCATGAACACGTCTGGGCTTGATACCCTCGAAAACATCCTTCAGAAAATCGATGCTGGCCTCATCACCGAAATTAAATCAAAAACATTATCGACGCTTAACACAAGACTTCGCCATTACTTCCCAACGGAATGAGTCAACGGCCGCCGCCCTAGCAAGTAGCTATCACGGACCCTGCAGTAACGATGGAGGACCAGCAAACAAAAATAGATTCACCACTGACAAAAAAGTCCATCGAAGTAACACAGCAGCCCCTGACCGCAACCGAAGAGTTCCTGGCAGGATTCAGAGCCACAAGACTCACTCAAAAGCCATCACAAAATCGTGGATGAAATCGAGCACCAGAAATTATATGAGCGAATTCACTCTCCCGGTTTTTTCACTATTTCACAAAAGATAGACTAGGCCGTGAGAGTGGAGGAGCATTGCTTCTCGTAAAAAATACTCTACAAATAATAAAAGTCTATTCCAAGCAGCAGACACGACATAGTATCAATTCAAGTAGTTGGTAAACATACAAGGTGTCAAATCACACTAGTTTATTGGTTAACAGTATTGTGCTTGGAGATTTCAATATTCCTGACATCGATTGGGAAACAGCAAGAATGTACGCCCACTGACCAATGCCTGATTGATTTTGCTGCCGATAAGTTTATCACCCAAATGGTAAAGACACAAACATGAGGTAGCAATATTCTTGATCTTCTATTTAGTGCAAGTGACTCATTTCACGAACGTCGAAGTGGGTGAACCTTCCGGAACAAGCGACCACTACTGTCTCCGTTTTATGATTGAGCTCGAGTTGAAATCGTTAATTAACTGCGAAAAAATCCCAACTTAAGATGAGCTAACTTGATAGCTCAAGAGATGCAATGGCGTCAGCAAATATCCCCCCCGGACATGATGTCAATCAATCGCTAAATAATTTTTTGACAGCACTTCAAGATATTGAAAATGATCATGTCCCACGCAAGAACAGGCAAACAGCAGTCAATCAGCCTAAGTACTGGAAATGAGAATTGCAGCGCCTTCAGTCGCAGAAGAAAGCGAAGCACTCGATTAAACAGGAGTACCCACACGACGATGCTGCAAAAAAATGAATTCAAATTCAGCAGAAGGATTTTCAAGACGGTCCAAAAACGAAAGAAAAAAAATTACGAAAATGAAATTGCGTCTAACGCCAAAACGAATCCGGAACAATTCATCAGTTATATCCAGCAAAAAAATCAAGATCTGTAATTGGCACTGTTGAAAATGATATGGATGAGCTAGCAGCTGACGACACTATAATGTGTGCCCTGCTTAACCAATTTTTCTGTTCTGTATTTACGATAGAGAATCCGGATATTCCTAATCCTGAGGATATCATAGCGCAAAGAGAAATCAAAGCCCTCAGCACAGTGAAATTTTTCCCTGCCAAAGTTATTAAATATAAAGAAAAATTTAAAGTCACAAAATCTCCAGGTCCAGACCAAATTCATCCCAGAATACTGAAAGAGACTAAGAACAAAATTGCTGAACATCTAGCAAACATTTTTACCCAATCTCTCACAAATGGCATCTGCGCATCTCAAAGGAAAGAGGCCAACGTCACCCCAATTTATATAAAAGGGACACAAAGTGTCCCGCAAATTATCGTCCAATTAATCTCAGTCATTGGCAAATTGATGGGAAGTTTGATCACGGATAAAATTACAGAATTCTTATAATCAAATCAGTTGATAGGTGACTCAGCATGGTTTTAGACGCAATCGTGCATGTCTTACTAACCTGCTGCTTATTTCAAGAATATAATTGAAGTTCACGACGTGAAATCTCCGATCAACATCATTTGACAAAAAGCCTTCGATTAAGTTCCTCACAAACGCTTGGTCAGTAAATTGCACAGCATTGGTATTCGAGGTGAACTCAATAACTCGATAAAATGCTGACTAACGGACAGACGGCAGCGAGTCGCACTTAATGGAGCTTTCTCCGATTGGGGAAAAGTTACCAGCGGGGTGCCACAAGGATCTGTGTTAGGTCCAGTTTTCTTCATAATAGTCGGTGACGATCTCGATAGCAACGTACTCTCGAAGATTGGTCAGTTGGCAGACAATACCAAGCTAGGAGGAAAAGTACCAACTCGGCTCGAAAGCGAGCAGATCCAATTAGACTCGAATAAAATTGTTGATAGGTCAAAAAAGTGGCAAATGAAATTCAATGTCGACGAGTGCAAAGTTATGCACATTGGTCACCATAACCCTAAACACGAATATTCAATGTCCGGAAAGAAACTGATACCTGTCACCGAAGAGAGAAAGATCTAGGTGTCATCATTAGTAACGACTGGAAAAGCAGCAAGCAATGTAACGATTCTGCCAAAAAATGTAGTAAAATGTAGGCATGATATCCCGCACAATTTCGAACAAGAGCAGAAACAGTATGCGCATGTAGTTGCTTCCATGTTTCACGGGAGTCCTAACGCGAAGTTAATGCGGACTCCCCCGTAGGGCGGTGACATTATTGAATTAGAGAAGGTTCAACGTCGAGCTACCAAACTTAGCCCTTCGCTGCGCAATAAATCGTACAAAGAGAGACTGCGCGAACTCCACCTTTATTAGCTAGAGAAGCACAGAGTCAGAGGTGACATCATCGAATTGTGAAAAATTATGAAGGGTAAGGGAAACGTCGAGCGAGCAAGCCTTTTCACTTTGGATGCGAACGGAGTGACCAGGAATAGTGGATTCAAAATCGTTGGCAAGCGATTCACACTCGATATCACGCGCAATTTTTTCACGTATAGGGTTGTCGAAGAATGAAACAGACTTCCCGCGAAAGTTGTGAACAGAGATACAATCGAAACGTTCAAGTCACGGCTCGACAAATTTGACCAAAATCGCCGTTAAATTGCTCCCATCTGTAACACTCACCAGTATATTCGAGAAAAACGGTGTCCGGCATTGACACTGATACGGTTAAATTAGTGCCCGGCATTGGCACTAGCATGGTAAAAAAAAGTGCCCCGCATTGGTACCTGTTCGTTGCAGAACGGTGTCCAGAAATGACAGCGGTCAGAATTGGTGTAACGAGGAATGAAACTGTGACAATCTCAGATCAGCACCGTGGGCCGGTGGCTTCCTCTTCAGGTGCTGATTTGAGTTGTATCGAGTATCATCGTTAAATACTATCTCCTTCTACAAACTTTTCCTTTCTTGATCTATTAAACAGAAAATACAGACACATGATGCTGTCTTAGACGTTCTACTTTAGAACTAATCTTCTTACTATCAAAAGGCAACCCAGATTGGGCCTAAAGTCCTCTTGTTGTCTTACACTTGAAAACACTTGTAAGCGTTTGTCAGTGCCACAAGCAGAGTGCGGGGCACAGCGTGGGAAGAGGAGAGCGCTACAGACGGAGGACGGGGTACATGGAGTGAAGGGAGATCGATTGAAGGGAGATCGGGGTACATGGAATGAAGACGAATGCTCGGATGAATGAACGGAATGTTCGGAAGGACGGAAGAAACGGTGGATGGGTGGATGAAATGGTGGATGGGCGGATGAAATGCTGGATGAGCGGACGAAATGCTGGGTGGGCGGACGAAATGTTGGGTGGGCGGGCGAAATGTTGCGTGGGCGGGCGAAATGTTGCGTGGGCGGGCGAAATGTTGGATGGGCGGACGAAATGTTGGGTGGGCGGACGAAATGTTGGGTGGGCGGACGAAATGTTGGGTGGGCGGACGAAATGTTGGGTGGGCGGACGAAATGTT
>SDVV010008081.1:0-17393 GCA_016164225.1 Gammarus roeselii | reverse complement strand
GTCACTGTCAGTGAGGTCAGTGGTCACTGTCAGTGAGGTCAGTGGTCACTGTCAGTGAGGTCAGTGGTCACTGTCAGTGAGGTCAGTGGTCACTGTCAGTGAGGTCAGTGGTCACTGTCAGTGAGGTCAGTGGTCACTGTCAGTGAGGTCAGTGGTCACTTTCAGCAGCACTGATCAATGACAGCTTTCCCTGGTTTACTCCTGGCTTACTCCGCTGCTGACAATGTAGAGCATCGTATATATTGTGGAGCACCGTCGACAACGTAGAACACCGGACAACGTAGTGCACCGTAGGTAATTTAGCGCACCGCTTACCGCTCTTCGTTGGCCACCGCTGACAACGAAGAGCATCATTGAAACCGTAGTGCATCGCTGACAACCTATGGCACCGCTGAAAACGGAGGGCACTGTTCTATACGTCGAGCACTGCAGACGACGAACAAAGTGCGTCACTGCCAACAAAGTTCACAACTGGTAGCGTTCAGCACCGTTGACAATAATCGAGCTCGGCCGACAACGTAGATCACTCCTGTCAACGTAGAGAGCCGCTGATACTTTGGAACAGTCGGGTCACCGCTGACAACATTGTTGACAATATTGAGTAGCCCTGACAACGTAGACTATCACAAAAATCGTTGAGACCGTTGACTAGGTCGAACAGTAATGACAACGTAGAGCACCGCTGACAACGTAGAGTACCGCTGATGATGTAGATCACCGCTAGTAACGTCGAGCACCGTACACAATGGAGAGCACCGCTGATAACGTAGAACACCGCTGACAATTAAAATCAAAATTTAAATTATCTGGTCACACGTGATAACGTTGAGCACATGAGACAAAGTCGAGCACCGATAACAAGGTAGAAAAAACACTGTTGTCATCGCTGAGCACTGCTGACGTTAAAAACGTCGGTAGAGGCTTACATTGAAGAGTATCACGGACATCGGTGAGCACCGCTCACAACGGAGAACACTCATGACATCTCACGTTTGTCGGGTCTCCTCTGAAAACATGGAGCACTGCTGACAATACAGAAGAGTCAGATCACAGCTGGCATCGTGGAGCACTGCTGACAATACATAAGAGTCAGATCATAGCTGGCATCATGGAGCACTGATGACAATACAGAAGAGTCAGATCACAGCTGGCATCATGTAGCACTGATGACAATACAGAAGAGTCAGATCACAGCTGGCATCGTGGAGCACTGCTGACAATACAGAAGAGTCAGATCACAGCTGGCATCGTGGAGCATTGATGACAATTAAGAAAGCACGGATCACAGTTGACAACGTGGTGCACCGCGGACGACGTAGATCACTGCTGACAACTTCTGACGGTCGTGTCCTCGATGATAACGTAAAACACCCCTGACAAACAGAGCGAAGATGACAACGTCGAACATGGCTTATCACGTAGAACAGTCGGGGCACCGCTGACAATGTGTTTCACCACTGACATCGTAGAGTGGTTTACAGCCTAAATTGTAGAGGGTCACCGTTGGAAACATGGAGAATCGCTGACGGCCTGGAACACTGCTGACACATTAGAACAGTAGGGTTATCGGTGACATGGTAGAGTACATCTGGCACATCGAGAACTGTTCAGCCCTTAAATCAGTTAGGAAATTGACAGCTGTGAGCACCGCTGACAGCGTTGGCCCAACAGACAACGTTAGGTACATCGGACAAGATTGAACAGATGTATGGCACCACCGACAACGTGGACCATTGCTGGCAACATAGAGCACCGCTGACAAGTTAAATAACGGTTGACCCCTCTGAACAGCCGGGTCACCGCTGATCACGTACAGCACCTCTGACAACGTGGAGCACTGCTGACAATTTAGAACGGCCGGATCACCGCTGATCACGTACAGCACCTCTGACAACGTGGAGCACTGCTGACAATTTAGAACGGCCGGGTCACCGCTGGTCACGTACAGCACCTCTGACAACGTGGAGCACTGCTGACAATTTAGAACGGCCGGGTCACCGCTGATCACGTACAGCACCTCTGACATCGTGGAACACTGCTAACATTTCAGAACAGTCGGGTCACCGATGACAATGGAACTCAGGCTGTGTCCCGGCCGTCTGCTGTTGCAGTGTGTTTTGTTCTGTCAGCGTTAATTGGGGAGTAGAATAAAGTGATAAATGGAGTCAGGGGCTGCGCAGTGTTGTTATGAAATTGATAGACGAGTGGTTGTTTTGAAGGAGTCAGACGAGTAGTGTTTTCAAAGTTGTAGCGGGAATGACAGAGTGATATGATGCATTTGTTTCCATAAGACTTCAAGCGTCTATTTGGAATGTATATTACACAAATGTGATTGTTTGGCAAAAAAAAAACTGCCGGTTGATTGAATTTCGGTTGCTTTTCGGGGTCATTAAGAACCTATGGTGTACCGCCCTTTTTGCTCGTTTGAAAATACTCCTGTACGCATAAACCGAATAAGTGATCATCTGTGTCAACCCACCTCACATTCTGAGCAGGAAAACGGGCACCACGAACAAAGATTTAACAGTTCGATTACATTCCCATTACGATAATTACTTTTGCATCACCGAAATATCAAGGAAATGAAGTGGTCTACCCTAGAGATAAAGGTTTACTGTCTGAAACTGTACCATTACATTTATTTATTATTCGTCGGCTGTAAAACATTTATTGTTGATAAAGGACGTCAAACAATAGGAATGGTATCATTGATTTAGCTCGTAATAAAGTGTAAATTTTGGACGACGTATATCTGCTTCAATATCATAGATAAAATTTAGTTGCATGGCTTGTACCCAATAACTACTAGACAACTGCATTTGCAACTCAAATAGATAACACTTTCATCAACGATGTTGATTGTATGACTCGTGCAGCTATGATCATTTCAGATGTTTCCGACCATTCCCCGATTGAAATTCAGAAGACGATTTACACGGTAACTGTAATCATATTGTAATTACCTATCGTAAATATGGCGACCTTTAACAGGCAGCATTAAGAAGAGGGGCTGAGATCTTACAACGATAGTGGTATTATATCCACAGTAACTTATAAAAACGTCGACAAGAGGAATAACTTCCCGCAAAAACATGAAAATAAACCTTTGCACAACTGCCTTCAGAGTACTGGCTATCATGGTTCTTGAAAATCATTTTAAATTTTGATTAAGACCTCTCAAGGAGACAGCAGATAAAACAAATGTGATTCAGCTATCACTAATGATCACTATCACGGATCCACAAACCAATTCAGAGGCTTTCAAATCTTTTTTCAATTATATAAATACCTGATACTTCGGATGTATCTATTATTAGCAACAACATCCACTTCCAACAGAATTAAGATAATGCGATTGCCAAACATCCAATCCAATCTAAAAATAACGGGATCGTGCAGTTTGTTCCCTTGACATGAGTTGGATAAAAAGTTATCTTCTTGATACAAACTCCTAGTGAATTGGAATAAACTATCATCCTTTGACAGTACGTTTAATATTGGAGTACTGCAGGGGTCGATCCATGGACCTTCGCTATTCCTAATATACTGTACATTAATTGCATTCTGAATACTAAAGGCTGGTAGTACATCATAGTGTATACATCATATTGTAGATGACACTACAGTGTACCCAACTTTCTAAAACTAGTACTAATGAGAATAGTCAATTTGCCCAAACATTCAAACTGCACCACATCTAAAAAGTTGACGTAAAATGGGTACACGACGAAGAGTATGCTATTTTCCACAACACACGGGTCGAATTAGGGGTCTACAAATTGTAAATGTAACTCAAACAAAACTTATAGGGGCAATACTTTACAACCGACTCAACTGGGAAATTCACATCGTTTTTGTTTGAGGGAAATTATCCAAAGAGTATAGCATCTTCTTGAATATTCGAAATTGTATGACAACTTCAGACTTTCTGTTCAAACGCGTATGCTTTTTTATTCAAAACAAACATTAAACCCGTCATTCATTGTTGAAAACGTCATAAGAAAATTTTCATAAGATAGGTAGCAGACGTGAGCACACTCCGCCTCTCTTTTACCGAATAAATATCCTCCCACCGTGTCCCATCATCAACATTTCCGCTGCACTGCTTGTTTACAATGCTCGTAATTATTTAACTAACACTGGGGCTTATTGGTTTCGTGAGAAATCATCGTATGTAAAATCTATGCAACAAGACAGATTTTCCAATTTACCGTTTCACAGCATCACAATCCCATTTATTTTTGTGAATAGGGAGCTGCTAGGTCTTGAAATTCGATTGCTACAGATATTGTGACTAGTAGAGTAGAAGTTGATTTCAACGTAAAACAAAATCATACCTGTTTGTTCTTCTACGTGCAATAATTCACGATCAATAATTTACTTTCTTCATGAGCTTTTCCATGCATTATTCTCTTTCCGATGTTTTTTTTACTGTTTAATTTACTCACATTCCTATCATCTCGTACAAAGAGGAGCCTGTTCAATAATTAGCTAATTTTAATGAGTCACTAACATGAATGTTTTTTTATTGTACGCATATGTTAGCTATATGTTAATTATGCAGTTAGCTTGGGAATTTATGATTCATGTGCCAAACATTTCTGAATTAATTGTGGTGTACAGTCCCATGTTGAACATTTTCTACTCTCAGTTTCTGTGTATAGGGCAAAGTGAACAGTATATTGTCACGATTACTCAAATATAAGTTGACCTAATTCCTTTCACAGATTTATTGAGAAATCGATGGTTCGATGTTATTTTGTCTTTGCTCGTGACATATTGAGTAACGGAGAACATAAATTGTCGTCCAACTTTATCTGTTGATTGTTGGGATGTTAATGTAAATACATTTACTTCCCTTACTTATGATGTCATATTAAGTACGTTTGGGTAGCAAATGCTGTCTACAGAACAGCTATCGCTGGCGTCGATTTGGTACACATTATCGTTGTAGTGTGATATTCCTGTAGATTTTACCTAATCTTCGAATTTCTAATAAGCTATTCCTATTCCCTTTTACCATTTGTGTTGATTTGATTTGCAAGGTAAATACAATTCAGAGCGAATGTGTTTTAGACCACACTTATTGCTCGTTTGATGTTACAATTGTATAAAATTTGTATATGTGTGAACATCTACGTCAACCTAGATCACATTTTAAACTGAAAAATGTGCAGCACGAAGATAGAGTTAGAATGTCGGTCTTATATAGCCTGTTGCACAACAGAAATATCAAATGAAATTAAGTAGTTCAGCATACAGATAAGTGTTTGTTTTGAACTGCACCTTCTATCATATCTCATTCACAGGTAACAGAGATAACCTTTTACATGTCGTCTTGACACGTTCAATGCACATTTTTTTTGTAAAGTAAATACAATGCAGTTTGAAAATATTCGTAATAAAGTCTTTACGATAAATAAACAACTCCAAGTACTCTATTTTTTAAATGCGCGACCGTTAACACATTTTTTTATTTTTATTACGTCGTGATTATTTGATTTATTTATCTAAGTCGTTGGCCATAAATAGTCCGATGCCCTGTTTGATGTACCAGGGTTTCAGTTTAAGTATTAAGTATTCCGTATCAATGACATTTCAAATCTGCAATTTGTTTGAATAAACGTCATTACTTGATATCTGTCAAAACATTGACTCGGAACATTGACTCAAAACATTGACTCGGAACATTGACTCAAAACATTGACTCGGAACTGTAGAGATGAACTGATTGGAGAATTGTTTGACCTTGACCAAAGGTGAAGAATGCTAACAATTGAAATAATATTTCGGTAATTAAATCATTATAATATGAGTATAAGTAATGGGAGAAAGATACTTAACTAAAAGAAGTCGTACATTTTGCGCGGTTCAAAATTTATGTATGAAAATTACAATGGTAACTTGTATTACCCGAAAAATTGGGTTTCTAAATATTTCCGTATTTTTTCCTCACTCCTGCATCAAGATCTAGTTTGAAATATTTTTTGATCAATATTGAAGGAATCATCGGAAGTCTCAGAAGCACCGCTCACATTTGAAATCAAGGTTATTTTAATACATTTAAATATTCGCTTAGTGGCATTTAGTTAGAACAGCAGGGCATCCTTCCATGTATCTCAATGTTTACAAGTATTTACAAGTGTAGGAAGACATTAACAGGCTAATTGGCCCAAACTAGGTTGCCTCCTGATAGTAAGAGGATTTGTTCTGAAGAAGAACTTCTGAGAGAGCTTCGGGTGCCATTTCTGTATTTAAAACCTCATAAAAGGGAACAATTCAGCTATTCATCGGCGATTTAAGTAGAAATGATCGAGCTCTGACTTGAACGTTTTGATTGTATTGCTGTTTACAAACTCCGCTGGAAGTTTTTTGCATTCTTCGACAACTCTATATGTGAAGAAGTTGCTCGTGATCTCGAGGGAGAAACGTTTCCCAACGATTTTGTAGCCATTGTTCCTAGTCACTCCGTTTGTATCTAAAGTGAAAAGACTCGCTCGGCCAACGATTTCCTTACCCTTCATAATCATCCACACGTCGATCATGTCTACTCTGACTCGACGTTTCTCTAGCGAATAAAGGCTGAGTTCACGTTGCCTGTCTTCGTACGATTTATTCCACAGCAAAGAGATGAGTTTGAAAGCCCTACGCGTAACCTCTTCTAATTTATTAACGTCTTTCTAAGATATGGAGGCAAGAATTGAACGGAATACTCGAGATACGGTCAAACAAAAGCATTGTATAGGTTGAGCATACAGTCTGGGTTTTTGTACGAGATAGTGCGAGATTTCTTTTCTAGCATTTTGTTGCATCGTTACATTTCTTGCTACTTTTTAAGTCGTTACTAACGATGACACCTAAATCTCTCCCTTCGGTGAAAGGAATGAGTTTCTTATCGGACATGGAGTTTTCGTGATGGAGCTTATGAGACCTATGTGTATAACTTTACATTTGTCAACATTACAGTTCATCTGTAAGCTATCATGATTGGTTTACACAATCTCGTATCGTTCTCCATTAGTTGCGTCAGGCGAATTTATAGCAATGAATAATCATAAAATTGCCGATGGTCCCACGAGTCTTCTAACAATAGCCTGTCTTGATGGATGGCGCTCAGGCAAAACTTGATTATGAGTAGATGCACCCGGTAGCAGTATGTAGTTGTCGCCTGGCTTACAAAGCGTCTTTATTTCGTCTGGTGGAGTATGATACAGCTCCTTCATTTTTACATTTATAGCGTAATGCAGATGACAGGAGCTCGAGACTCTTGTGAACCTTGCTTTCGATCTCAATTCCAGTTTGCGGAGCATAAGAATTTTTCCAATGATGCAATTAATTTCTACGGGATTGTACAGATAACGGATTTCAATTTGAGATTATCGCATACAAAAAGCCAAGTCAACCCGAGTGAAATTTTGAGAAAATGCTGATGGAAACTTAAAATGATATTTACTGCTGAGGAAAACTCAATATCTCCGGCCACTTGCTCAGTGTTTGTATGAATAAGTTTATTTGCCACTTGGGACATTCCATGTAGAATTTTGTCTTGGTTATCAAAAACGCTCTCTATGTTCCAATTTCTCAACAAGAAACCCGATCATTACTATCATCCTTTTGGACTAAACGGTTGTAACCAGCATCGATCATTATAATAAATTTTAGTTTCGATGTGTTTCTATTCTCACGGCCGCCTCAGTTTAAACAATAACCGGTGTTAAGGATCTACAACCCTTATATTTAGATGCGTAATAGATATAAAAATTAGTCCGAGAAAATGCAGAAACTCTATACAATATGAAAACACCAAAGGATTTTAGTAATAGTTACTCGGGAGGCCTTGTAAATAAGTACATTTATGTGAATCTGACACGCTGGCATTTTATAATCTGTTGTACCCCAAACATCCCGTGCTTCCATCATTCTCGCTAGGACGAGACGTATGGCAGTGCGCGAACTGTACAACTAATGTGTATATAAATGCTGTTATTAGGAAATTGTCTTCGTGAAATCATTACAGTGAGCACTGAGACATTGTGTATTGGACATTGGATGGTGTAAGCCGAACAGCTCACCAACTGCAACTACATTAGTTTTTGTGTGGATTTTGATACTAAATCCCTAATGGATGAAATGAAGGTAGGTAGTGACTTCAGCATGTTTTTGTATAACTTTCATAACTTAATGTAATTCTAACGGAACTGTATTTTCTTAATCCTCGTTATTTTTTTGTGGGAGATTCGTGTGTGAGTTTTCGTTAATCAAGGATCAACTTTATTCCGTCGATTTTATATTGTTTCAATTGTTGTTATGTGCCGAATTTCAAATTTGATTAATTGCAGTTAGTGCATGGCACAGTTTCCAAATTCAGTAACGAATTTCAATGGTGCCAAACATTGTATGAACTAATGATGTTTTTCCCTGCTAATGTTAAAATAAAGTCATGAACATGCAATGCATGTTCTTGACTTTATCCCTACTCGCTAACCTGACATAGCTTGGATCTAGAAGCAGTGTTTCATTGTTAATTAAAATAATATACGATTACTGACGAAGTAATCTCGTTTAAGTAATTTTCTAATCATAAATGTTTAGTTTTCTACTAAACATAAATTATTGACTCCAATTGTATTTCAGTGTCATCCAAGTAATAGAATTTGAAACTCCAGTTCAAATCTGGTCGAGCCACCGACATGTGTGTGAGGAATCCACACGGTCAATGTTGGCCTCTATATTTGACACCCAATGCCAAAAAAATGCGAACCCGCGAACACTTACATAGATCATGTAGAGACGCGATATCATGATAGAGCCTGTCGAGTGTGGCGTGACGCTATGACCTGCTCGACTGCATCTGGCGCGCTTCGGCTCCGTAGCCCAAAATCAGAAGGGCGTCCCCCAGTCTATGCTGGTATGACTGTCGGGTTGGGAACAATTATTTTCAGTACATTCCAAGTTTCTTTATGTTTGTCTCTGTTCTGTTCTAGTTTCTCATGATGATATCGCTTTTATACATTTTGACTTCCCGTTCAACTTTTCTACTTCGAATCCGAAATAATTATAGACAAGTGATGTTTCGTTTTGCTCTCCGTTCGAGACATTTTTTCGGTGCAATTCCAATTCGCAGTTTTTCAGTAATTCATTTTCCCGGCATGCTTTTTCATTGTTTTCGTTTCCGCTGGCGCCACAGCGTTCAGATATGTGAGAAGATAGTCTGTAAGTATTTGGGCTTGCTCTGTGGCGTTATCTGTGCAATGTATCGGTTTAATAATAGTGACGTTTGCCCTTAGTTGTGCTGTGAAGTCATCCGCGGTGTAGTATCTTATTGTACGACAAGTTATTTCGTTGTTTCTTCTCTTTTTTGATGTTTAAGGTGCAATACATTTATTCGTGGTCAGAGAAGGAATTGGGCTCCACATCTGTTCAAACAATGAGCAGATCTAATTCATTTTGTCAGTCGGGAGAAGTTCTTGCTGCACCTTTTATGAGCTGATGCAGCCCGCGTCGGTCGAAAATCGGCTTCATATTGTTAGGTTCCAAATTCAATTGATCATGATTGAATTCTCATAAAATGCACAGCGTCTTTCCTGAGCCTGTAGCTTCTCGAAATCATTCATTGATATATTGAAACGATTGTACACTACCTTTAGGTGGTCTATAGAGTGATCAAACGACAAACATTTTTTTTTTGTTCCTGGATGTGCACCCAGAAGTCATCAACTTCATTGTTGTCGCTAAGCCCTACTTGATATGAGGTGTATTCTTCTCACACATTACATGGTTCCATCCCATTTCGTTGCTCGATTTTCTTCTATAAACATTTAAACCTTCAATCTGGATGAAGATATTGCATATATCAGATTCCATACATGTTTCTTTTAAACATGGTATGTTGAATGAGACATCCTTCACCATCATTTTAATACGATCCATCTTTGCTCCTAGACTTCTAACGTTTATATGTTTTATCATGTTATTTCTTGGATTCTGATATGTATTTTCATTTACCGCTGCTGTGAAATGGTCGCTGCTTCCAATTCGTGACTATAGTCATACAATTTGGTTATAGAGCAATTGGCATCACTGGGATGGTTCGAGAGGCATCTCCTAATCAAATATAAATGGATCATTGGGACAATGCACATTTATTTCCAGATGCTTGATTGGATTAGCTGCAATGTATTGCTGTTCTTGTTGTGACCTTAGTGGGTGGATGGGTGCAGGACTACTGAAGTGGTTATTTTTCTTGGCTGCAAATATTTAGAAATGAGCAGTCTCATCGCATTTGAAGTTGTTTGATTCACCACAGTTTTTGTAGCGTCAATTGGTTTTGATTCATCGAAGACGCAAATGTAATTATACGCTTCCTTCATTGCTCTAAGTTTTAAACTTTTAAGCTATGTTGAGCGTTACATCCTATTTGTTTATCTTACGACTCAGATACTGCATTCATCATACAATGCCCGTCTGCCAATGTTGCTCGTCTGTTCAATTTTAAATAATTGATAATGGTGTGAATGTTGGTGTATTTGTGGGACAGTTGCCCATTTTTCATCCCCTACATTGGCATTTGTTCATTCTCTTCATAGATACATAGGAACAAGGCTGTACTGAGGCTGAGCCAAATCGAAATACGATTGTATTGTTTGTAAATAACAATTTTTTGTAAAATAATGTCTCGTTTTCGTCATGGAGCAGGTGGGACTCATGGGAAGGGTTTATAAACGGATCTAATATGCCAGTGGGAAACATGTTGCGAGTTGTCTGTGAGTAGATGTTTTTAGCTGACGAGTGATGGGGTGCTGATGGAGGGAAGCAAATAGGGGGGGGCACGCGAGAAGGGCATGCTTGTCGATGACTTTGTTAAAGTAGTTGGATGGCAATAGCTCAACCCAGGGAGGAACGTAACGTGCTAAAGTTATGAAAAATTTGATCATAACATTTTGGTTTAGACTTCCTTTTTTAATGAAATAATCGTTCATCCAGTGGATCCAGTGGATTCATCTCATAGTTTATCTGTTGGACTAACTCTGAGCTTCAAGGAGTAGCATAGGCTCATTAAACGGTGCCAATGTTCTGTTATAAAATTTAGGGTTTCTGCCATGTACATTTTAGAATTTGAATTTTCGATGAAGTCCGTGAGTGCTATTATGCAATTTGCAATGTCAATAATTTGTACATCGTAATATAGTCATTGATATTGATTTTTTGAAGAGTGCATTTGCCCGATAGGTCATACGAAAGAACGTTTGACATGAGGACGTCACCGATAAGTTACTGTTGCAAAGTTTTAGTACTCTCTGTTGACAAGGTGCTGGTACAGGATGTTTCACTGGTTGCGGGTTGGTTTTTTGGGTTTTCTCTTTTGAGGTGGGGGGCGTGTGTGGGGAGAGGGGAGGATTTGTGGCTCAGTTCCGGGTGGATATGGGGATATGGGGGAGAATATTTGACAGGGTTGTGTGGGTATCTACGACCAGGTAAGGATATGCTTTCCTGTAAAATGTTGGGCATCTCCGTGTCGAGTTTTGAGAAGGAGGCGCCGATCGTTGGTTCATTGTTCATGTTCAAAACCACGTTCCTACCGAGATCGTTTATATATATTATGAAGAGAACGGAACCTTAGTGGATTCATGAGGCACGCCGCTGGTAACATTAACACAAGGGGAGGAAGCTCCATTGAGTAGTCCGTGAGCCACCATATTATTCCTAGCCTAGCCTCGACTACCGATGCTGTGTAATTTACTAACAAGCGCTTGTGGGGGACTTTATCGAAGGTATTTTGAAATTCAAGGTAAATGATATTGATTGGAGATTACATGTCGTAAATTTCAATTAAATTCATGGAAAATTAGTCGGTTCGTAGGACGGGAACGGTGCTGAAAGTCATCAATAAACTTGTTTGATTCAAGTAATTTTTTTTACTTTTCCGTTATCAAACTATCTATCAATTTGTAAATGACTGAGGTGAGACCAATTGGTCGGTAAATGCCTGAATACACTTTGTCTCCTTATTTAAAAATTAGAGTAACGTTGGCATCTTCCCATTAAGAGGGCAAATGCCATTTATGAGAGATTGTGTAAAAATGTCTGGTTGTTACTCTACGATTTCGTTCACAGTCTCTTTGAGTATTCTGGGATAAACTTTGTCAAAACCTGGATATTGTGTAGCTTCCAATTTATCTCTATATGCAATAACTTCGTACGGGGAAATTATTATCCTACTGAAGGCTTTAATTAGTCTTTCCGAAAATATATCCTACGGCTTAGGTATATTCTATTCTCTAACGCCGTGGCCGAGGTCCGCCGTGGCCGAGCGGTTAGCGCATCCGACTGCAGTGCCAGCCTCTGGTGCTGGTTAAATCCATATAGCCTAAGATTTGGGACGTCGCCCTATTTAATAATCTTCGTGTCCAGAGTTTTCAAAATTTACCCTCGGCAAAATTCCGGTCCCGAACGAAGCCAAGAAACCGGCAAAAGAATGTTTCCAAAAAAATTGAGTTTCGGTACGATATTATGCAGATTTTATATCTGTTCTCCTCATAGGCTTGGAAACTAAGTAAAATTTGAAGAAAAAGTTTGGGCTCCAACCTCAAAAACATTCATGGTAACTCCAACTGAAAGTACATGAATTATACTGATTGCGGAATAACTCAACACAAATTGTTCCTTTGCGTGCTGTCATTTTTTACAGTGGGGTGTCAGCATTAATTTTTTTTTTCGTCAACAGTATCGGCTATAACGCAATTGATGGTGAATGGCTATTTTTTCTGCCACTATCCATAGCTTATATATGGTTTTCGATTTTTAACCTGACACTGCTTTTCTCACAAATTTGCAATTCCTACACTACACATGCCTGGAACCACTCGATTTTCTAAACAATAGTCCACAACTACCATTCTTTGTGTTCCCATTTCAGCCTCCTTGGACCACTTTCCTTAAAGTTTTTGAAGTTACTCTCAATTTTTTTTCTATCAATGAGATGTTAGCGAGTTCTAATTTTGAGTCAACAGTTAATAATATTGCGCAAAAAAAGGAGCATGGTCGTAATTATCTGCCACTATTTTCCTAGCTTCCAGAACTATATAAGCTTCTGACTAATTGAACAATATTTTGATTGCAAAAATGCAAACATTTGGTATAGGAAACATGCATGCAGCTTCTCAATTATTCTAACAATAATTGATCACAATTCCCATTCATGTTGCGATTTTTATACGACTATTTTCCTGACCAAGAGGATTTTTCAAATATTATTCCTATTAAGGAATAACTAACACAATGTGTTCGTTCGATGACTGTGATATTTTACAATATGGTGTCAGCGAGTTCAATTTTATTCCGAATATAGTTTTTACTACACTGCAATTGGCAATCACTATATTGTCTGCGACAAATTTCCTAGCTTCGAGAACTTGCATTTTTTTGTACAAATTTATTCATGTACTGCTCTTCACACAAATTCGCAATTCATGCAATGCACACGCCTGGCACATGTAACTTTTCAGAAAAAATAGTCCACAACATCCCCATTATGTGTTATCAACAATTTCAGCTAATGAGACTATTTTCCAGGACTCCTGAATTTTTTGAAGGGCTCTGTCATTAAATAACACTCGAACAATGGGCTTGTTCTCATTCTGTCATGTTTTACAATGGAGTGTCAGCGATTATTTTTTCTCGACAACAGGTAATTATGCTATGCAAGAAAGTTGCATGACCTCTGTTCTTAGCGACGATTTCCTTAGCGTCCAGAACTAAGCCAGCCAGCGTTAAACATCCACAAAGTTTTGAGAGCAGAAAATAACAATTGGTATAAAAAACATCTCTCCAACCTCTTAATTTTGTTGACAAAGTCGATCATGATTCCCAATCATGTTGTGATGTGCGTTATACCACGACTAATTCCCTGGCAACAGGGATTTTCCTAGAATTGTTTTTAATGAGGAATAACTAACACAATATACTCTTTCGTGTTCTTTCATGTCCGCGAAATCTTTTTTTTTCCGCCAAGAGTATTTGCTTAATCGAAATTGATGGTCAATGGCATTTTTTTCTGGAACTATTTCCTTAGCGTCCAGAGCTTTTATTTTTTTGTCAACATTTAACCATATCTGTTTTTCTCACAAATTAACAATCCCAACACAACACACGACTAGAATTACTAGATTTTCTCAACAATGGTCCAGAACTATCTGTTTTGTGTTCCAATTTCTGCCTGATGCGATTTCTATCCTTCAAGTTTCTAAATAGTTTTCATAATTCAGCTAATTCCTTCAATAATGTGGATTTGTTTACTGCCACTGTGTACGTTGATGTTGAAGGTGAAAATAAACAATGGCGTGTGTTTCCGGACCTGGGTTTCGGGACCCGGGTCCTGAAGAAATTCCCGATGGTGATGTACTGGAGGATGTTTCCATCAGCGTACGAGCATTACCGAGGATAACACTGACAATTCACAGTTTCTTAGATCTTCAGTTCACGTTCCTGGTTAAGAGAAAGTTCAAGTTCAAGAGAGTATTGTATGTATAGACATACAGCCGTTTCCCCCAAGTTAGGGGGGTGACTAAGCTAGGCAGACACAGAGGGGGAAGGCACCCAATCTCCCCTCCACAAGACCGCCGTGTCCCTGCCGAAGCTCGAACTCGCGACATGCAGCACCAGAGGCTGACACTGCAGTCGGATACGCTAACCACTCGGCCACTGGCCCGTGTGTCTCACTCGAGGTCATGTACCAAAATATCCCTTGAAGACTTAACGACGGTTGTCAGAGAGCTGGATGGCAAAGGCTCTTCTTTGGCTGATAAATGTTTTGATTTTGATGGAATTAAAGATATTCATATTTTGATTTGGTCTGATGAAACACATTTTTGCTCTTCAAGGCAGGAGTATTTGCATTGTGGTAACAACGAATATTCCTGTATCTATTACACTCCGTTTAGTTGGGTAGCGTAGCTGGCTACCTTGTTAACATGACCGCGTTAACTATTCCGGAGGAAGCAGATTAATGACTGTTGGTGGTGACTGGTTCGATGGGAGTGTGGCCTATGAAAAAGAAACAGTAATACCATGAGAAAGAGATAGATAAATCTGCCAAGGCTGCGTGAATGAAATGATTTCGGCTTAATAGAAATATCCAGAGGATAAATTCGGAATGGATACCGTTTCTGACGCAAAGCAATAAATTGTCCAATCTGTGTTAGACAATAATGAAAGTGAACAATGAAATTAACAAGTGTTTATAAGTGTAGGAAGACAACAACAGGCTTATTGGCCCAAACTAGGTTGCCTTTTGATAGCATGAGGGGAAGACTTTTTGTCCCTCCTCTGGAGAGGAAAGATGTTGAGCGTCTCCACTCGCCAAATTACGGGTTGGTTTTGTCACTTATAAAATCGAATCACAAGAGATTGCCATTAATAAGTAATCAGAGCACAATCGGATAATTGCTGAGCATCTTGAGTGCGGAGTTATCGAACCCATAGACAATATTTTCGAGTTTGCAGAAAGGAAAATGTATCGTTTCTTGCTCATAGAGCAATTTTACGGGAGAGTAGCGTGTCCCCCAAGTGTAGAGTAGTGCACCTGTCAAACTTGAGCGAAAAGAGTGGTAAACTTTCTCTTTCGCATTATCAGTAATTGTAATTGTAGTTGCGAGATATTTCGCATATATGGCGGGTAGCAGCGTAGCTGCCAACTGATTGCCTTCAACCATTCAATAGACTGGCCCGCGTGTCTCACTCGAGGTCATGTAGGCGCGAACCACCAACCTCCAGCTTCCCAATGGAAGTCAATTGTGAGGAGAGCCCGACACGCTACCCACTCGGCCACCGAGCTGAACCATAAAATTTTGACGGCAACTCTGATACTCCGGTTAGGTAGGCTTCCAGTTACTATTGCCTTACAAAAACGTCACCAATGAATCTCGAATCTTCGTGATATCAACTGTATACCAATCTGTCAATATTCCTATGGGCTTAATGTGAATTCATAGAAGCGTAATGGAGAAGGGACGTTGTGTGATGTTTGGTGTTACCAAAGCTGTCTGTTTCCGAAGTATCCCAGGAAGCAATTGTAGGACCTATAATTAACACAAATTTCAGTTTCCTTTACTAGGTTCCGTGCCCTGGAGCGGGGATTTATGTCAACAATTTTTCTTGTTCATATGCCATGGTCTGACAAAAAAAAAGTTGTATAATTGGTTTCAATGACGAGCAGGAAACGAATTCCAATTGTAAAGTTTTCAGGATGATACTGAATTGTAGGTTAAAATATGTTACAGGAAATTTGGTCGTGTTTGATAATACCCCTGAACCTCTTTATTAACTTGGCATACGTTGCAGTCTCTTGTCCGTACCAAGGGCTTGTCCATGCAGAGGTTCACTTCCGATACAATTTTTATAGCTGAACAGTATTACCGATATAAATCATTACCTCTTCATTAAATCGTTCCGCGGATGGGCTGACTGATTTTAAACTTCAAACAAGGCGTCCATAGTACTGTTCATGCCTGAGAGGAATTGAACTGACGTTCTTTCTTTCTTAGTGAAGAGGGTATGGACTCCACAAATACGAAGTTCAAGGCAGAGCAAATATGAGCATATAGTACTCTAACGCTGGGCATAACCGGGGAAATTGTAGACCAAGGGGAACGGGTTGCTGCCAAATAGAAGGGACATAAATTGATTTTTCGTATCTGATCACAACATAGGAATTATTGTCAAATTTTTGATGAACGTTTTTTTTTATTAATTAACAAATAAATGTGATAACAATCATTTTCATATTGATTGTCATTTCTATTCATCGCTACCGAGAGGCGAATTCATATCGTTGTAAAAATAACCCACGTTCGTAAGAAAATTCTCTCAATCTGCTAGAAGCTCTTCAACATAGTAAACTTCACGCCCGCTCAGAAGCACGATGTTCGTCGATAATAACACAGTCGAATTTGCATAATGAATTACGAGCGAATGGACTATTGACTCCAAAATTATATCGCAGATCGCCCTTAAATATCTGTATCCAAAAGCAAAAGATGTCGGTGTATCTTTTTGCCATAGTTTTCTTGTTGAGCTTTCTCTGATTAGCAGTAACATATCTAACATTTGCCTTCCCTCCTCAGCTCTATTTATCTAATCTCATTGTATTTATCATGTGAAATATCCTTGTTTAAATGATCCGTACCTCTTTACACAATCTTTCCCATACAAAACAACTTGTTGGAATTTTCTACATCGTTCCAATGAAACCGTTTTATATGCTGTCTTTGGCCTTGTTTCTTCGCCTTTTTGGCCAGTAAGCTCAAACCTTCGACTCAATTTCTCCCCGGCAGGCAAATAAAAACGCCCCCGAGAACCCGTTTCGCTACACAAATAACAAGATTTTCGGAAGACTC
>SDVV010008080.1:0-17393 GCA_016164225.1 Gammarus roeselii | reverse complement strand
ATATATTTATATATTGTTCGGCCACATGTTGAGGATGGGAGATTGGTGATAAGGGTGATAAAGGCGTTGACCTAGTGATTGACCACATAGGCGTCAGGAAGGAGGCATAAGTGTGGAGGTACCCTGCAATGGATAGGCGTGATTGAGAACAGTTGTGAATGAATGAGTTTTGATGTGCTTCCCTGCCCATGGCGTCTCATTGTGAAACGGGATGATCGTGGTGGGTAGGGCCTGGTCACTATGACGCAGCAGGGATAAACCAGTTTCACTGTCGACCCTGATGCTGACACTGACCACAGACCGCACTCATGCCCCATAGTGTGTGTTGCGGGGTATATCAGCACCACCCTTTAGCGCAAAACTCCAAATGACAACCAAAGAGTGTAAACCACCTCTACACCAGGACCCCACCATTCTGCAAATCGTCTTCTAGAACGTTACACCATACACTTGCTAGGGTTCAATGACGAAATTCCACAAAATTGCAGTATGGACTTGCAACTCTTAAATATACATTACTATGATTATCGTGGAAAAATCATACAGCAACAAAAACACCAACAACTATAAAAAAAATAGGATGCTCTACTCTGCTCTAATTTACAGTAAAAATGTAATACACTGGGGTATCTATCATAGTAAATCGTTCTACTTACACAAATAGGCATAAACACAACGGGCTCTTGCCTATGGGATACCTCTAACTTCTCCTAGATAATGCACTTTACCCTTGTGCCCGGTTCACACCTGAAACCAACCCTAACACTGCATAACACCCCTCTAGTATACGAAGAAACGATAAAATTCCTGGGTCTTGTGTGGGACCCTAAACTCACGTGGCGACCCCACATTGCAGCCCTGGCGACTCGATGCAAAAGGTCGACGGAACTTATCCAATCGGTAACATCCCTGAAGTTCGGTGCCGACATGGACACCGGAATGACGTTGTTCAGAGCAATAATACGATCGCGCATGGACTACGGAGCCGTTGTCTATGGTTCAGCAGCCAAAACTACTCTCGACCATCGCAAACAATGATTTGCGTATCACAACCTGCGCGTTTCGCTCCACCCCAATCACAAACTTTCACTACAATAATATTTTAAGACTAGGAGTCTAATCAACAACCCGGCAATCAGCCACATCACCAACATATCCGATAATCCCATTTTCGAGGCTAAAAAGAATATATGCCCACTGTTTTCCCTTCGTGTTGACAACCTGCTGACCTCGCTGAACATCAATCGTAAAGCTATTAAGCCTTCATTCTCCTACCGAATTATTTAAATTAACACACCAACGTGGATGATCAACCCACCACCGGTAGTAGCTGTAAGTGAATCCAAACGCGGATGCGAAGGAATAAGATAGGGGTTAATAGAGTTACTTTTCAGTCTAGGGAGTTTGCGCTCTATATTTTCACGGACGACTGGAGTCAGGCAGGCGGTTAACGGGTGACTCATTCGGATGGACGGACAGACGGACGAAGGGACGGACGGACAGCATTCGGATATACATTGGCAAGGTTTATGTTTTGAACAATTTCCATTAAATTGTATTTCGATATTTATTGTAGTTTTACATTTTTTTTCTTCTTTATATGGTTGTATTGGGGTATAATTGGTCAATAACTGTTGCCCAGTATATATTTATTCGGTTCTCGTAGGGATAGTGTTATAACAAGTTTCTGGAGTGGTGGGGCAAAGGGATCCCCTAGGCAAAAAGTTGAATGCACTGTGGAAAATTAGGTGCGTTAGCTCTTAGCTGTTTATTGTCTTAACAGTAATTTCCGTGGCATGATTGCTATGTTTGAGTGTCTGTATCATTATATATTTATGGATGGTTTAATGCTTCTATATATTTTGTCTGGATATATGTTTTTTTTATCCAGTTGGGCTATAATTGACTCATTCGGAGGTTGGTTGGTGGAGTTCTTGACGGTTGGTTTGGGATATTGTGTGTGATTTATTCGTTTATTATTATATATATTGTACATACTGTTAATATGCAAAGTGTGGTAGGTATGTTTTATAACTTGATTTGCAGCCATAGTGTGCGATCGGCCCTAATTGGTACCAGCCTGATATTGAATTTAGGCAATGTTCTGTGTATTTTTCCAGTCGTATATTTCATGTGTATTTAATATATATGGGAATAGTATGGTTTATTAGTCTGAAAGGTGGCGAGTTTATGTTTGTATTTCTAAGGATGCAGCAGCTGCGTTACGAGAATCTATCTACCCCATAACGCATTATCCTGGTTTGAACCAGATATATCGGTGTTCCATTGACGCGGTGTTCCAATAGCGAGAGTACGTTAACGATATGGATTTATTGGAAGTTTTTATATTGTGTTATATATACTTAGCAATGATCGTTGGATATATGTTGAGTTTGTATTGTTTTTGAAATTTTGAATTGTTCTCTCATACAGTTTTATGATTTTTTAGGTTTGCATCTTCCATGTAGCACACTATTTCAGTCATAATTGGTCGGTTATTGCATAATTTTGGTATTTTATTTGTATATATGATATTCTGTTGCGATTAAGCCGTGGTTACTTTAGTTTAAAAAATGTAAATTAAACCCTGTTTTGAACAGAGTTGGAGAGTAATTTTATCAGATTTTTTTAAACCATACGTTTCAGCGTATGTTGCTCGTATGTCCTGGTATCTTATTTACGTCAGTTGTTTGGTTGGTTATATGCTTTTTTTCTCGTTCGTACGATTTATGGTGTATGTTTTGGGTATGGTAGAGAATTGATCTTCTTGCTTTGTCATAACTCGAGAGTTTTAGTATGTGTCTTTCAGTTTTGTATGTTCTCTGTACAGTTTACATCTTCGATGCAAGGTTTTAGATATTTTATACAATATCGGAATTTTAGGATATATTACGTTTGTATCTGCAATGTAGAGCATTATTTCAGGTATAATTTAGTTAGAAGTTGTATATTTTTAGTGTTTCATTTATATTTCTTCTTACATCCTGGCAATGTTTGACGTGGTTATTATAGATATAAAAGATTCGACTTGTTACAAACTCGGTCGTGCTGTTTGGTTATTGTATACTTATTGTAGGACCACTCTTCAATTTTTAGGAGAAGTTAGAGGCATCTCATAGGCAAAAGCCCGTTGTGTTTATGCCTATTTGTGTAAGTAGACCGATTTACTATGATGGATACCCCAGTGTATTACATTTTTACTGTAAATTAGAGCAGAGTAGAGCATCTTATTTGATTTTTTTTTATAGTTGTTGGTGTTGTTTATGTTGTATGATTTTTCCACGATAATCATAGGAATGTATGTTTAAGAGGTGCAAGTCCGTACTGCAATTTTGTGGAATTTTGTCATTGAACCCTAGCAATTGTATAGTGTAACATTCTAGTAGACGATTTACAGGATGGTGGAGTCCTGATGTAGAGGTGGTTTACACTCTTTGGTTGTCATTTGGAGTTCATCCAAGTTCAACGTGAATTTTGTGAATTTTTGTGGACGTCGATCTTAAGTTCTACGGGTTTGTTAGAGAGATTATCCGACAAGCTGCTATTCGTTGTAGTGGTTTACTCAAGTTATCGGTGAACAGAAACCCAGTTTTTCATGGCCACATACTCTTTGAGACTTATATCAGCCCTATTCTTGCCCATTGTACCGGTGTATAGATTCTTGGTTATGTCCAGGATGTGACTTTGCTTGACGTTGTTCAGAGATGATGGATCAAACAGATGATGGTATGTCTGAGGTATTGCATCATGACTGGGTGGTGCCTCTAAATTTGTTATATATCAGTGTTAGTTTGCTGAGAAGTGACCTAGTGAAGCATTGTAGAGTTTGTTGTTATGACACAGTGGGCTTTGATTTTCTCCTACTAGAGGCATAGCATCAGTTAGGTCTAAGATTCGTTATAGATTTGAACAGGTATCTCAGTAAATAGCATTATTCTCATGAACTCAGTGTTAAATGTCAGATATTTTCGGTATGACTGTTATGTTAGTATATGATTTTTTCATGAACCGGATCACCTTAGAAGTTAAAGTGCAGGATTATTTCTATTTATTAAATGATCGGTAATGTACATCGGCAGCATGTATTGATTGACCGTACACCTTCCATATTGGTGTAGGATTTATCTTCTGGGGTACGACAGGATACGCCGTATATCATAGTTAATCAATGTCGGTTAGGGTAGAGTTGAGAATTTTATTTAGCAATTTTTTATAGATGTTGTTGAATGTTTCGATTAGTTATCATAGGAATATAAATGTATTAGGTAAAAATTTGCCTAACTTCATAGAATGTTGGGTATAAAATACACTTAGTTGGATGTACCGATCTAAAATAATATGTTTCACCTCACGACATTGGGTTTAGGTCCGGTTCCATGTCGTCTTGGAGAACTAATCTACCGGATATGTGTAGAGTGTTGGTGTTAGATTTCTTCAATCATTTTATGTACATCTCAATTATGTTATCCGCTCGCATGACTTTACTAGATGTTTATTCCTACATGTCTTACTTTTATAAATGTTTGTGATCCGTTTGCAGTTTATACTCTCAGAAGTTATTGCTTAATTCTGGCTCTGTTATGAGATTGTATTCCAATTCAGAATATCTGACTTTTTCGAGCATTCACCAGATCCACTGTAGCATTTTTCACTAAAGGTTTGTGATTATGGCCGTAAACCTAACTCATCCTAACCTAATCTAACGAAGGTTTAAATTTTTTCCCCGTTTTCATACTTATGTCATGTTTTTCTTTATGGATTTAGGCTTCATTCATATCAAATCTAGCCACATGACTCTGTAGTTTTTACCAATCTTTAGCAGATTGTGTGCCTACATATATATATATATTTTTTCACTTTACTTGTTACATGTCCAGTATTATCGACTAGTTTCAAGTGATGTTAGGTGATCGCTCGTTAGTGGACTATTGAGTTCAAAACGTTTATGTAAGCTTCCTGCATATGTCAGTGATTGTTATGGGTGTTAAGGCGTTATCAAGTTTTATGTATGGTTTTACTGTTAGAATATGATTTTTTTTGTAGTGTTGGATGTGTTGCTCCTATCATTTTAGTCTATTAAAATAAATATTGAATAAATCCACTCTAACATATTTACTACAGATCTGTGATGTAAGGTCCGCAGTCAAAAAGATCTAGGATATGAACCATGTCTAAGGTACATAATTAGCGTAATAGATATCAATGTACGACAACATTGATCAATATCCATGAATATATGTCGGCGTATGCCGATATAATGTATGACGTATACACGGTTGATGCCGACATATGCCGGCATATGTCTGCGTATGCCGATATAATGTATGGCGTATACACGGTTGATGCGGCATATGCCGGCATATGCCGATATAATGTATTGCGTATACACGGTTGATGCC
Organism: Gammarus roeselii; assembly: GCA_016164225.1. Classification (NCBI taxonomy): domain Eukaryota; kingdom Metazoa; phylum Arthropoda; class Malacostraca; order Amphipoda; family Gammaridae; genus Gammarus; species Gammarus roeselii. The sequence goes on along the minus strand of SDVV010008080.1, from coordinate 11,994 downwards.
GGCATATGTCGGCATATGCCGATATAATGTATGGAGTACACACGGTTGATGCCGGCATCTGTCGGCAAATGCCGATATAATGTATGGCGCATATACGGTTGATACCGGCATAATGTAGACATACACGTACACATTTTGTGTGCATATACAGAATCGGTTAACATCTGAGGCATTTTTACCTCTTTAGAATAAAATCCCATTTATTTAGTTAAACTTTTTTGATGTGGAAAAATTTCACGCGATGTTAGGTTCAAAGATCTAGTCATCCTAAACAACTCAACCAAGAAATATCTATCATCTTCCAAGATTTCCTGCTTACGTATAATACTTGTTCATCGAGTGGATCAGCTTAACGGTATGTTATGTTAAAAGAACTAATCATCCTAACCTAACCTAACCTATTGTATCCAAGAAATTATGTATTTTCGATCGACTTTTCATGCATGCATACGATTTTCAGTGTTTCAGGATTAATGCATAACAATAATCTCCACTTAAATCTACATTTTGATGTATCCTTTGCAGTTTTGATACGCACTTCCAATTTTGATCTAGCAAATTTCATCTGTTTTCATAGATAATTTCATCGTTGTTTGATTGTTATAGCTATTTTTTCATATGATTCTTGATTTGGGTTTGACACAATTCTACATCACTTTTACAGGTTATTTACACCCATCAAAAAACCTAACCTAACCTAACCTTATGTACGGTTTTCAGTCATTGTTATATACATATGAATCACTCCACACGATTCTTTATACAACTTTCACCTAATTCTTCCTACTTCGTGGTCACTCTCGACCCATATTAGTTAGAAGAGAGGCCAGGTTTTCCATCTTAGATGGTTCGAACGTTACAAGTTTTTTCATATTTGTTTACAGCTTCACACAAACGAACACTTCGTCTCATACTAAGTCTACCACATTTACTTCAATATTTTCTGACCCTACAACCTTTGACGACTTGCACGGTTGATTTGCCTTCTCTTTCCAATTAATTTCACATTTTCAGATTCTTGACAATTACTTCGTTTCAGATGTCGCCATACATTACTCGTAGATTTATGTTTATTCAATTCTTTTTTTGCATAGATTAAAAAAAACGTTACCCCATTTCTCTCGAACAAACGACGACTCAAGCTATACCCCACCCTTCCACAACAGAATCACAATCTTGACTGAGCAAGATCTGATCGGACTTTGATTTTTATCCTACCAATCTGTAACACGTCTAGAACATTCAACCCCAAGATAGGTTTATGGCAATGCGTGAGACATATTCTTCTTCTGATTTCGACAGTTCGATGTTTCCTCCTACTGACACGATGTATGCAATTTATTGCTTATCCATTGAGTTTTAGGATAATATAAACATTTGATTAAGGATTGACATGGTTTATTACTGTATTATTGGTATTAATTACAGATCTTGCTGGCATCATTAATACCATCTAACTCATTTTTTTATGACAGCAGGGTTCGTAGTCATTCATACCCATAATCACGATGTTTCAGTTTCCTCTCAAAATCCTTCATATACTCCAGCATATCTTTGATGCGATTACCGAAGGCTGTTCCGTTCCCTTGAGTCCACAAATGTAGAGCTTTTTCTTCTTGAACCTTAATTATTCGAAACTTCACCAATTCAAAGTCATTCTGATCTTCATCATTGAGGAATTGTTACATACGTTCCAGATTTTCTTTGGTTCTTAGGTAAGAACCGTTTCCCACTACCTCAGCTTTATTACAGTCATTATAATTTTACACTTGGATCATATAAATTTCGAGATTTGATTTCATATTTCCCCTGAACTTAGTTACGTACGACTGTAACCCGTCGACATTAGTTACCCAAAGCCGTCTTTCTTTTTCCTTCATCCATCTATGAATGTTATCTCCCACTCTTTTGATTCTTGTTTTACCCATTCTAAGATAACTGATATTTTCAACACTGGTCAATATTTGTTTGATCAGACTCATATCATCTTCAGAGATTTCTTCTTCCAGAACACGTGAACTAATTTTTGCCCCGTGAACATTCATTTTTGTCTATTTGAGGATGAACTATCATGCTTTACGTACACTCAACGTAACGTTGACTCCAATCTCGGCATGCAGCTAGCTTTTATAATGCGATTGCAGGCTTTTTTTGCGAAACATTAGGCCTATCATCGCTCGCCTTGGTCATCATCTGTCTATGTATATGTATGTACGTGTATAGGGGTGTGTACGTATGTGCATGTTTATGTTCAAGCGTATGTACGTGTACATGAGTTGAAAAAAAAAATGATAACAAAATTTAAAATTCACTACAATTTTCAAATTCAACGAAATTCCCCATTTTTTCGACGCCCGGACAAAGCCAAGTCCGTCTACTGGAGTGATAACTTGGCTCCTAAAGAAAGGTCAGGGCTTCGAAAAAAATTAAAACTTTATTGAATTTTTAAATTTCAAATTTGTATTGAATTTTTAAATTTGTTATTTTCTTTTACTCATGTACACGTGCATACGCTTGAGCATACACATGCACATACGAACACGTCCCTATAAACGTACATACATACATATATACACAGATGATGACCAAGGCGAGCGATGATAGGCCTAATGTTTTGCAGAAAAAGCCTGCAATCGCATTATAATAGCAAGCTGCATGCCGAGATTGAAGTCAGTGTTACGTTGAGGGTAAGTGAAGCAGGATAGCTCATCCTCAATAAGACAAGAATGAATGTTCATGGCAAAAAATAGTTTACGTGTTATGGAAGAAGAAATCTTCGAAGATGATATGAGTCGGATCGAACAAATATTGACTAGTGTTGAAAATCTCAGATATCTCAGAATGGGTAAAATAAGAATCAAAAGAGTGGGAGACAACATTCATTATGGATGAAGGAAAAAGAAAGTCGGCAATGGGTAACTAATGTTGACGGGTTACAGTCGTATGTAACAAAGTTCAAGGGAAATCAGAAAGCAAATCTAGAAATTGATATGATCCAAGTGGAAAATCATCATGACAGTTATAACGCTTAGGTAGTAGGAAACGGTTTTTACCTAGGAACCAAAGAAAATCTGGAACGTAAGCAACAATTCCTCACTGATGTAGATCAGATTGACTTTGAATTGAAGAGGTTTCGAATAATTAAGGTTCAAGAAGAAAAAGCTCTACATTTGTGGACTCAATGGAACGGAACAGCCTTCGGTAATCGCATCAAAGATATGCTGGAGTATATGAAGAATTTTGTGAAGAAACAGAAACATCGTGATTATGGGTATGGATGACTGTACGAACCCTGCTGTCATAAAAAAACGAGGTAGATGGTATTGATGATGCCAGCAAGATCTGTAATTAATACTAATAATACAGTAATGAACCATGTAAATCTTTTTTCAAATGAATATATTATCCTAAAACTAAAAAAATAAACAATGAATTGCATATATCGTGTAAGTAGGAGGCAACATCGAATTATTGAAATCAAAAGAGGAATATTTTTCACCCATTGTCGTAAACCTATAATGGGGTGAATGTTCTAGATGTGTTACAGATTGGTAGGATAAAAATCAGAGTCCAATCAGATCTTGCTCTGTAAAGATTTTGATTCTGTTGTGGAAGGATGGGGAATAGCTTGAGTCGTCGTTCGTTCGAAACTAATAGGGTAACGGGGGTTTGTAATCTATGCCAAAAAAAATTCAATTAACATAAATCTACGAGTAATGTATGGCGACATCTGAAATGAAGTCATTGTCAAGGATTTGAAAATTATAGAAAAGAAAGGGACAATCAACCGTACAAGTCGTCAAAGGTTGTAGGGTCAGGAAATATTGAAGTAAATGTGGTAGACCTAATATGAGACGAAGTGTTCGTTTGTGTGAAACTGGATACAAATATGAAAACACTTGTAACATTCGAACCATCTAGGATTTAAAATCTGGCCTCTCTGCTAACTAAATTGGGTCGAGAGTGACCACGAAGTAGAAATGATAAGGTGAAAGTTTATAAAGAATCGTGTAGAGGGGTTTATATGTATATAACAATGACAAAACCGTACATAAGGTTAGGTTTTTTGATGGGTGTGATTAACATGTAAAAGTGATGTAGAATTGTGTCTAATTAAAATCAAGAATCATATGAAAAAATAGATATAACAATCAAACAACGATGAAACTATCTATGAAAACAGAAGAAATTTGCTAGATCAAATATTGGGAGTGCGTATCAAAATTGCAAGGGATAGATCAAAATGTAGAGTTAAGTGGAGAAATTTGTTATGTATTAATCATAAACAACTGAAAAACACATGCATGCATGAAAAATCGATCGAAAATACATCATTTCTTGGATACGATAGGTTAGGTTAGGTTAGGATGATTAGTTCTTTTAACATAACATACCGTGAAGCTGATCCACTCGATGAATATGTATCATAGGAAATCAGGAAATTTCTAAAGATGATAGATAACTCTTGGTTAAGTTGGTTAGGATGACTAGATCTTTGAACCTAATATCGCGTGAAACTGTTCCACATTAAAATAGTGTAACTAAAAAAAAGGGATTTTATTCTAATGAGGTAAAAAATTCTCAGATGTTAACCGATCCTGTATTTCCATACAGAATTTCTGTGTGTATGTCTACATTAGGCCGGTATCAACCGTGTATGCGCCATACATTATATCGGCATATACCGACATTTGCCGGCATATGCAGCATCAACCGTGTATAAGCCATACATCATATCGGCATATGCCGACATATGCCGACATATGCCGGCATATGCCACCATCATCAGTGTATACTCCATACATTATATCGGCATATGTCGACATATATTCATGGATATTTGATCAATGTTGTCGTACATTGATATATATTTCGCTAATTTGTACCTTAGACATGGTTTATATCCTGGATCTTGTTGACTGCGGACCTTACATAACAGATCTGCAGTAAATATGTTACAGTGGATTTATTCAATATTCGTTATAATAGACGAAAATGGTAGAAGCAACACATCCAACACTACAAAAAAAATCATATTTCAACAGTAAAACCATACATAAAACTTGCTAACTCTTTAACACATATAACAATCACTGACACATTTGGGAAGCTTACATAAACGTTTTGAACTCTATAAACTACTAACGAGTGATCACCTAATATTACTTGAAACTAGTCGATAATACTGGACATGTAACTAGTAAAGTGAAAAAATATATATTTATATATGTAGGCACACAATCTGCTGAAGATTGGTAAAAGCTACAGAGTCATGTGGATAGATTTGATATGAATGAAGCCTAAATCAATAAAGAAATACATGACACAAGTATGAAAACGGGGAAAAAATATAAACTTTCGTTAGATTAGGTTAGGATGAATTAGGTTTACTGCCATCATCACAAACCTTTTTGTGAAAAATGCTACAGTGGATCTGGTGAATGCTCGAAAATGTCCGTTATTCTGAATTGGAACACAATCTCATAACAGAGCCAGAATTAATCAATAACTTCTAAGTGCATAAACTGCAAACGGATCACAAACATTTGTAAAAGTAAGACATGCGGGAATAAGCATCTAGGAAAGACAAGCGAGCGGATAACATAATTGAGATGTACATTAAATTATTGAAGAATTTTAACACTAACACTCTACACAAATCCGGTAGATTAGTTCTCCAAGACGACATAGAATCGGACCCAAATCCAATGTCGATAGGTGAAACATATCAATATTTTAGATCGTTTCATCCAGTTAAGTGTAGTTTATACCCAACATTCTATGAAGTTAGGCGAATTTATACCTAATACATATATATTTCTATGATAACCAATCGAAATATACAACAACAACTATATAAAATAGCTGAATTAAATTCCCTACTCTACCCTAACCGACATTGATTAACTATGGTATACGGCGTATCCTGCAGTACCCCAGAGGATAAATCTTACACCAATATGGACGGTGTACGGTCAATCGATACATGATGCCGATATACATTACCGCTCTTGTAATAAATAGGAATAATCCTGCACTTTAACTCCTAAAGTGAACTGGTTCATGAAAAAATCATACACCAACATAACAGTCATACCGAAAATATCTGACATTTAACACTGAATTCATGAGAATAATGTTATTTACTACGATACCTGTTCAAATCAATAACAAATTCCTAGACCTAACTGATGCTATGCCTCTAGTGGGAGAAAATCAAAGCCCACTGTGTCATAACAACGAACTCTACAATGCCTCACTAGGTCACTTCTCAGCAAACTAACACTGATATATAACAAATTTACAGGCACCACCCAGTCATGATACAATACCTCAGACATACCATGCATCTGTTTAGTCCATCATCTCTGAACAATGTCGAGCAAAGTCACATCCTGGACATAACCAAGAATCCATACACAGGTACAATGGTCAAGAATGTGGCTATAAAAAGCTGGATGTGTGGCCATACAAAGCTGGGTTTTTGTTCACTGATGACTTGAGTAAACCACTACAACGAATAGGAGCTTGTCGGATAACCGCTCTAACAAACCCATGGAACTTAAGTTCAACGTCCACAAGAACTTACAAAATTCACGTTGAATTTGGATGAACTCCAAATGACAACCAAAGAGTGTAAACCACCTCTACACCAGGACCCCACCATCCAGTAAATCGTCTTCTAGAACGTTACAATATACACTTGCTAGGGTTCAATGACGAAATTCCACAAAATTTTAGTATGGACTTACTCCTCTTACACATACATTCCTATGATTATCTTGGAAATATCATGCAACAACAACAACACCAACAACTATAAAAAATCAAATTAGATGCTCTACTCTGCTCTAATTTACAGTAAAAATATAATACACTGGGGTATCCATCATAGTAAATCGGTCTACTTACACAAATAGGCATAAACACAACGGGGTTTTGCCTATGGGATACCTCTAACTTCTCCTAAATATTGAAGAATGGTCATACAATAAACATACAATAACCTAACAGCACGACCGAGTTTGTAACAAATCGAATCTTCTATATCTATAATAACCATGTCAACCATTGTCAGGATGTAAGGAGATATACATATGCAACACTAAAAATATAAAACTTGTAACTAAATTATATCTGAAATAATGTTCTACATTGCAGATACAAACGTAATGTATCCTTATATTTCGATATTGTATAAAATACCCAATACCTTGTATCGAAGATGTAAACTGTTCAGAGAACTTAGAAAACTGAAAGACACATACTACAACTCTCGAGTTATAACAAAGCAAGAAGATCGGTTCTCTACTATGCCCAAAACATACATTAAAAACCGTGACCAACGAGAAAAAACGCATATAATCAACCAAACAACTGACGTAAATAAGATACCAGGACATGCGAGCAACATACGCTGAAACCTATAGTAAATGGTATGGAATACTTCTACACGAACACGCTATAGTATACACAAAATTTGAGGATATTACTCTCCAACTCTGTCCAAAACAGGGTTAAATTAACATTTATTTACCTAAAGTAACCACGACTTATTCGTAACAGGATGTCATATATACATATAAAATACCAAAATGATGCAATAACCGACCAATTATGACTGAAATAGTGTGCTACATGGAAGATGGAAACCTAAAATATTCTAAAAAATCCTAAAACTGTATGAGATAACTAATCAAAATTCCATTAAACAAAAATATGCATTATATATCAAACGGTCATTACTAAGTATACATAACACAATATAATAACTTACGATAAATCCAAATCGTTCAGGTACTCTCGGTTATGAAATACTGCGACAATGGAACCCCGATATATCTGGTTCAAACCTGGATAATGCGTTATGGGGTAGATAGATTCTCGTAATGAAGCTGCTGCATCCTAAGAAATACAAACATCAACTTGCCACCTACCAGACTAGTAAGCCATACTGTTCCTATATATATTATATACATATGAAATTATCGAATGGAAAAATACACAGAACATTGCCTAAATTCAATATCAGGTTGGTATCAAACAGGGCCGATCGCACACTAAGGCTGCAAATCGAGTTACAAAAGATACCGACCACACTATTCCTATTAACAGTCTATGCAATATATAAAATGACGAACGAACAAATCTCACAAAATATTCCAAACCAACAGTCAAGAACCCCACCAACCAACCTCCGAATGAGTTAATTATACCCCAACTAGATAAGAGAACAAACATATATGTACAAAAAAAAAAAACATTTAACCATACATAAATTTATAATGATACAGACACTCAACCATAGCAATCATGCCACGGAAATTACTGTTAAGAAAAAGAACAGCTATGAGCTAACTCACCTAATTTTCCAAAGCGCATTTTGTTTTGCCTAGGGGATCCCTACACACCACCACTCCAGAAACTTGTTATAACACTATCCCTACGAGAACCGAATAAATATATATAACGAGCAACAGTTAGTGACCAATTCTACCCCAATACAACCATCTAAAGAAGAAAAAACATGTATTAATACAATAAATATCAAAAAACATATAATGGAAAATGTTTATAACATAAACCTTGCCAATGGATATCCGAACGCTGTCCGTCCGTCCGTCCGTCATGCCACCCGAATGAGTCACCCGTTAGTGTACCTGCAAGTGTACCTGCAAGTGTACCCTAAAGCAACTGCTCCAACCAACGCGTACCGACAGCAATTCCTAAGACTGCTTGAGAAAGAATATTTAGAGCACCGCCATATATACACCGACGGCTCCAAAACCGCGGACGGAGTGGGAGCCGCCGCTGTGTGCAGGAACATCCCACTCTCAGCCACCCTCCCACAGGAGGCCTCCGTGTTCTCCACGCACTCGAATTAGCCATCTCTATTGCCAAAACAGATCACTTCCCCAAATACGCCGTATTCTCAGACAGTCTGAGTGTCCTCACCCAGCTTAAAACACTACACTATGAACATCCCGCTGTACGTAAATGCAGCACGATCTCTTTGTGATGTCCGAGACGGGTCAGGCAGTTGAATTTTACTGGATCCCCGGACACGCGGGAATAAGAGGAAATGAACTTGCGGACTCGCTTGCTAAACTGGCATCTACTTACCAAGAACCATTTTTTGCAATACATAACCGGGACTGGTTCCCTATTATCAACTCCCATATAACATCCCGACGGGATGAAATGTGGCAACAGAGTGGACAAAAAATGCTTCCAGTCAAACCCTCAGTCGGATAATGGGAAACAAATTCGACAACAGTAAGACCCAATGTTCATCAACCGCTTGTGCACGGGACACACGTGGATAACTCACAACCACCTGATGGATGTCGACGTAGGACCAAACGCGCTACCTTGCCCCTGTTGCCACCAAGTGGCTATCAGCGTGAAACATTTACTGATGGATTGCAACGCACTCGCGGCAGCCCGACGAGCGTTCTAAAATCCCCCGTGCAACCTACAAAGCCTACTCATGGACTCAACCTACTCTAAACAGTTTATTGCTTTCGGAAAACACACCGGACTATACGAAGTTGTCTAAATCTCAAACACCTGTGCAAGTGAGGTGGTCTCTCCACCTCATTACGCACTGAAATAACAATACATTTACGAAGATACGCGTTAACTCTTTACTCTCTTGTACGCGAATATGCCACAATTAATATGTGTACTGACTTCATCTTGACAAGATTAATATTTTCGCACGCAAGGCCGTGCAAACTTATCTGAATCAATGACGGTCGCGCCCTACGGGGGAGCCTATTATGACTCACGTTGAGGCTTCGGTGGAAATGAGGCTCAAATAAAAAAAATAGGGTGAAGCAAGCGCCTGATGAAATTAACATGATGTTTCTTGCGTGCAGCCTCTCCCTGCGCGCTGTCGCTTCCAACCACTTGTCGACTCCCCTTCTCACTTGACTCTGCAAGACCATTTTGGGTCCACTCGTTGATCCCGACTGCGCTGTCGCTGGCCCAAGACGCCACGGCGATCCCGTGTCCTGCATCCAGTGTCCGCTCACCGTTCCGGCCAACCTCCACAACGGCAAAAAATTTAAGTACCGTTCTCAATTAACGTAGGCCCAATAAACGTCAATAGTCTCATCGAGTGTTCGTTCATTCCAACCTCTCGGCGACTAAACATAAGTGACCAAGAACATCCCGATGATCTGAGGAGTCTATTAGAGCCAAAGAATCAGATCCCATAGCCTAGTATCGGCGTTAATTGCCTCTGCGTTGGGTGAACCACCAGAAGCATGAGTTAGTTGTGCTTTCAATTGTTTAATCTATTCGGCATGTTGGCATAATTTACAGCTCGCTATTTTGCCCTCTCCGTTTGGAGGCGTTTTAAGAGTTTGCCTGGAAGAGCTACCACCATACATTAGTTCGGGAGTGTACGATTGACTGCAGCAGGAGTCATCTTGAACTTGTTAAGTGAGTAGCTTCAAACCGTGAACTTAACGACAAAGTGCTATATTCTTTTTCCTTGTTAACAGCAGATCTGTGAACAATAAGTTCAACTAGATGCGGGATGAGATTATTTTTATTTCAAGATGACCTACAGATGTTTTTTCGGGTGATTCATGTATGACCTACAGTGATGAGCTTTTTTTGCGGGTGATTATGTGAGTCTAACTTGAGATGAAAACTAAACTAAGCTCAGGTTAAAATGAATTGTTTTTTTCCTAACTGATAAACAATTAAAATGCTATTTACAAGGAATAAATGAAAATGTATGAATTATTTATGTGATACTTCTATTACTTTAAATTTACTTTACAGTATTATTTTACAGTTACTGTACAGGGACAGATGTCAGACGCCAATTAATTTATTTTTGTTAATTATTTTTTCAACATTTTTTAAGGCAACTGGTGCAAAACTTCTGCATTTAGATATATATGTTTTTTTTGTTACACTACATTAATAAAGTTGTATTAGTATTTACAATGGGGAAGTAACTTTCATGAAATTTGCACAGTTGAAATTGAGTTGAGGTACTGCACAAAAGCTGGGATAGGTAACAGGTTGGTCCTTGTACAGGGCACCCGCTGAGACGCGAGAGGAAAGCCCTCTGCGGGGGGAGAGGGGAGCCCTCTACTACACTCAGCTGCACCACTACTAGCTTGTTTTCCGGAGAGGCTAGACTGTTTGCGATGTATATTTTTCAATCTCAAATTCAAACAGTTAACAGTTTAATGATGACGATAATGATAAATATGAATAGGAATATTAGTAGTATGTGCATATAACGGGTTATAAATTTACAGGTGCGAATTCAAATAAGAAACTTGTGATATTGAACAAATGATGACGTGCTTATCCCAATCGCAGGATATATGCATATAAATTTTCGGGGACGGATATCAACGGTTCTAAACGGATCTAATTCGAAATTTTCTGTGACGGATATCGACGGTTCTAAACAGACCTAATTCGAATGAGTCGGTTGGGCGGTAGCGACGTAAAGTTACTTCCTACGCGAGATTGAGATGAATGCAAGACAAAGCAACTCAATCATAGCAGCTCCATTCTGTTGATTAAGAATGGTTTTACTTCACCGACTGAAAAGAGTTCCGGAGGTGCGGCAGTCTAAACCGCCTTTCTCTCAAGCCACTGGGTTCGGGATTCACACCCCACCGTCGTTCATTCAGCATCCAAGGTCGAAAATATAGGAAGGATAGGAAAGACTTAGATGTGTCAGCCTAGCGTGGAGGAATCTGGCAACTCTACGAGGGGGCATGCATTAGCCTACCTAAGCATAGCCGGAGAGGGTTTACCGTCCTGCTGCGAAGAACTGCGCACATGTGCTGGCTACGAAGGTTGGAGCGAGAGTGATGTGGAGGTAGATTTGATTTGATTTGAGCCTCATTTCCACCAGAGCCTCAACGTGAGTCATAATAGGCTCCCCCGTAGGGCTCGATGATTATTGATTCCAGTAGGCTCGCACGCCTAAGTGCGCGAGGAATAAGCGAAACA
>SDVV010008079.1:0-17394 GCA_016164225.1 Gammarus roeselii | reverse complement strand
CTACAGCCACGCACATTCAGCGACCCTAACTATAGGGTTTGGAGAGGCGTGTGCCTCTCCTCCCCCCGCTCGTCTTGCCGTCTTCGAGGAAAGGTTTTTACAGAGAACGGGATTCCTAGCCCATTCGCTCCGCCCCGTTTTGTCGTCTCCAACACGCTGGGGATTGCGGTAGCCGATTCTACTCCCGGCTACGGGGCGCCCCTTTAGTCGCCTTCTACGACACGCGGTGGATACGGTAGCACGATTCTAAGGCCCCGGCTACAAGGCTAATGGAGGATGGAGAAGAAAAAGGCGATGGTGAAAGATCAAGAGCAAGTCTAAAATAAATAAGGGTGTTCACCCTCCGGTTGGGCCAGGACTCAGTACAGTTCATGAACCCGACAGATGTCAAGGGGGTTAGAGAAGCTAGTTAGAAATTTAAAAAATATGAACAGCTATTGGATACGCAACGTAAAATATAAATTACAAACAACTGAAGATTCAGGGCAAAAAAACAAAAAGTTAATTCGAACAAAATACAGCGAAACCTCCGGGTACATCGATACACTAGTAAGAGCTTTTCCATCAACATGTCAATTTATTATTTAGCTGCAATCAAATCGAGAGGGAAGAACAATACACCCTACAAAAAAAATCAAGGTGGACGCAGGGCCACGGTTCATACCGGCATATGCCGGTATAATGTAGGCGTATTCACGGTTGATGTCGGCGTATGCCGGTATAATATAGGCGTATACATGGTTGATGCTGGCATAATGTAGACAAACACACACATTTTGTATGCATATACAGGATCGGTTAATATCTGAAGCATTTTACCTCTTTAGAATGAAATCATTTGTTTTGTTTTGTTCCAAGATATTTACTGCCGAGCAGCTTTACGTCATGTTAGGTTGAAATATCCAATCACCTAACCTAACCAACTTATTCAAGAATTATGTGTCATCTTTCGAGATTTCCTGCTTACGTATGATACTTTTTCTTCGAGTGGATCAGCTTCACGACATTTTATGTTAAAAGAACTAATCATCCTAACCTAACCTAACCTATTGTATCCAAGAAATTATGTATTTCCGATCGACTTTTCATGCTTGAATATGATTTTCAGTGTTTTAGGATTAATGCATAACCAATATCTCCACTTGACTCTACATTTTGATCTATCCTTTGCAGTTTTGTGACATACTTCCAATTTTGATATAGCAAATTTCATCCGTTTGCATGGATAATTTCATCGTTGTTTGATTGTTATAGCTATTTTTCATATAATTCTTGATTTTTGATTTGACACAATTCTACATCACTTGTACATGTTATTCACACCCATCAATAAAAACTAACCTAATCTAACCTAACCTAACCTTATGTATGGTATTCAGTCATTGTTATATACATATGAACCCCTCCAAACGACTCTAAATATCACTTTAACATATATGTTATTTATTTCGTTGTCACTCTCAACCCATATTAGTTAGCAGAGAGGACCCATTTTCAAACTTAGATGGTTTGATTGTTACAGGTAATTCATATTATTTATGATTTGACACAATTCTACATCACGTTAACAAGTTATTCACACCAATCAAAACCTAACCTAACCTTATGTACGGTATTCAGTCATTGATATATACGTATAAAACCCTCCAGAAAACTCTAAATATCACTTTAACATACATGTCATTTATTTCGTTGTCACTCTCGACTCATATTAGTTAGCAGAGAGGCCCCACTTTCAAACTTGGATGGATTGAATGCTACAAATAATTCAAATTTGTATCCAGTTTCATACAAACGGACACATGGTCTCACACTGTGTTTTTCTTATTTTACTTCAATATCTCCACTTGGCTGTACAACCTTTGACGACTTGCATCTCTGATTTACCTTTTCTTTCCTAAAATTTTCATATGCATGACGATGACTTCGTTTCAAGATCTGATCGGACGCTGATTTATATCATACCAATCTGTAACGCATCTAGATCATTTACCTCGAGTTAGGTTAAGGCATCATTTCCCGCCTTGCAACATATTCCTTTACTGATTTCGACAATTCGATGTTACCTCCGACTGACACGATGTTTGCAATTCATTACTTAGCCTTTGAGTTTAGATAATATAAACATTTAGTTGAGGATTAACATAGTTTTATAAGCATTTATTAACATTATTTACAGACCTTGCTGGCATCATCAATGACATCTATTTCTTTCTTTTTATTTGAAACAGCAAGGTTCGTACATCCCTTTTATCACTATATTTCAGTTTCCTCTCAAAATCCTTCATTTACTCCATCATATCTTTGATGCGAATAACGAAGGCTGTTCTGTTTCCGTGAGTTCACAAACGTGTTGCTTCTTCTTGAACCTTAATTATTCAAAACTTCTCAAACTCAAATTCCTCCTGATCTTCATCATTAAGAAATTTTTCATACAATCCAGATTTTCTTTTGTTCATAGGTATAATTTGCTCACCACTACCTCAGCTTTATTACAGTCATGACGATAATTTTCCCCTTGGATCATATCAATTTCTAGATTTGCTTTCTTATTTCCTCTAAACTTTGTTACATACGACTGTAGTTTATCGACATTAGCTACCCAAAGCCGACTTCCTTTTTCCTGCATCCATATATGAATAATATCTCCCACTCATTTGATTCTTGTTTTACCCATTCTGAGATAACTGATATTTTCAACACTATTCAATATTTGTTCGATCCGACTCATATCACCTTCGGAGATTTCTTCTTCCAACACTTGTAAACAAATTATTGAGAGCTGAATATTCATTTTGTTTATTCTATGACAAAACGTGCGTCGCCGCATTATCTCAACGTAACACTGACTCCATTATCGGTATGCAGCTTGCTATTATAAGTTGATTACATGTTGTTTTTCGTTAAACATTAGGCCTAACATTGCTCGCCTAGGTCATCAACTGTGCATGTATGTATGTGTATGGGGCTATGTACGTATGTGAATGTGAATGTTCAAGCGTACGTAAGTGTTACATGAGTTAAAGATGTATTTAAAAAAAATCGATACATTTTCACATTTTCGAGGGATAACACCTTACTCAAGTAGCCAAATTATCACTTCAATAGACCAACTTGGCTCTGTCGTCCCTCGAAAATTTATTGAAATTAGTTTTTTTGTTGTTTTACATTTCAACTCATGTAACACGTACATACGCTTGAACATACACATACACATACGTACACAGCCCTATACACGTACATGCAAACACATTTGATATACACATACCTATGTATGTATGTCAACTTATAATAGCTAGCTGCATACCGAGAATGGAGTCAGTGTTACGTTGAGGAAAAACGGAGACGCACGTTTCGTCGCAGAATAAACCAAATGAATATTCATAGCTCAATTTTTTTTTTACAAGTATTGGAAGGAGAAATCTCCGATGATGATATGAGTCGGATCGAACAAATATTGACTAGTGTTGAGAATATCAGTTATCTCAGAATGGGTAAAACAAGAATCAAATGAGTGGGAGATATCATTCATATATGGATGCAGGAAAAAGAAAGTCGGCTTTGGGTAGCTAATGTCGATGGGTTACAGTCGTATGTAACAAAGTTTAGAGGAAATAAGAAAGCAAATCTAGAAATTGATATGATCCAAGTGGAAAATTATCGTCATGACTGTAATGAAACTGACGTAGTGGTGAAAAAATTAAACCTAAGAACAAAAGAAAATCGGGATCGTGTGCAAACTTTTCAATAATGAAGATCAGAAGGACTTTGAGTAGGAGAAGTTTCGAATAATTAAGGTTCAATAAGAAGCAATACGTTTGTGGACTCACGGAAACGGAACAGCCTTCGGTATTCGCATCAAAGATATGATGGAGTATATGAAGGATTTTGAGATGAAACTGAAATATAGTGATAATGGTTGTGATTGGACGTACGAACCATGATGTTTCAAACCAAGAAACGAGATAGATGTCATTGATGATGCCAGAAAGTTCTGTCAATAATGCCAATAAATACTAATAAAACTATGTATTTCCTCAATTAAATGTTTATATTATCCTGAACTCAAAGGTTAAGTAATGAATTGCAAACATCGTGTCAGTCGGAGGTAACATCGAATTGTCGAAATCAGTAGAAGAATATGTTTCAGGGCGGGAAATGATGCCATAAACCTAACTCGAGGTAAATGATCTAGATGTGTTACAGATTGGTAGGATATACATCATCAAGAATCTGAAAATTTTAGAAAAGGAAAGGTATATCAGAGATGCAAGTCGTCAAAGGTTGTAGAGCCTAGTGGATATATTGAAATAAAATAAGAAAAACATAGTGTGAGACCATGTGTCCGTTTGTATGAAACTGGATACAAATTTGAATTACTTGTAGCATTCAATCCATTCAAGTTTGAAAGTGGGGCCTTTCTGTTAACTAATATGGATTGAGAGTGACAACGAAATAAATGACATGTATGTTAAAGTGATATTTAGAGTCGTCTGGAGGGCTTCATATGTATATATCAATGACTGAATACCGTACATGAAATTAGGTTAGGTTTTGATTGGTGTGAATAACTTGTTAGGGTACTGTAGAATTGTGTCAAATCAAAAAGAATATGAATTACTTGTAACAATCAAACCATCTAAGTTTGAAAATGCTTACTAATATGGGTTGAGAGTGACAACGAAATAAATAACATATATGTTAAAGCGATATTTAGAGTCGTTTGGAGGGGTTTATTTGTATATAACAATGACTGAATACCATACATAAGGTTAGGTTAGGTTAGGTTAGATTTTTTTGATGGGTGTGAATTACATGTAAACGTGATGTAGAATTGTGTCAAATCAAAAATCAAGAATCATATGAAAAATAGCAAAAACAATCAAACAACGATGAAATTATCTATGAAAACGGATGAAATTTGCTAGATCAAAATTGGAAGTAAGTATCAAAACTGCAAAGGATGGATCAAAATGTGGAGTCAAGTGAAGATATTGGTTATGCATTAATCCTAAAACACTGAAAATCATATTCAAGCATGAAAAGTCAATCGGAAATGCATAATTTCTAGGATATAATAGGTTAGGTTAGGTAAGGATGATTAGTTCATGTAACAAAACATGTCGTGAAGCTGATCCATTCGATGAAAAAGTATCACACGTAAGCAGGAAATCTCGAAAGATGACACATAATTCTTGGATAAGCTGGTTAGGTTAGGTGATTAGATATTTTAACCTAACATGACCTAAAGCTGTTCTACATTAAATATCTTGTAACAACAAAAGACAAGTGATTTCATTCTAAAGAGGTAAACTGACTCTGATGTTAAGCGATCCTATCTATGCATACAAAATGTGTGTGTGTGTGTGTCTACATTATGCCAGCATCAACCATGTATACGCCTATATTATACCGGCATATGTCGACATAAACCGTGAATATGCTTACATTATACCAGCATATGCCGGTATGAACCGTGTATACGCCATACATTAAATCGGCATACACCAACATATGCCGGCATCAACCGCGTATACGATATACATTACATCGGCATATGCCGACACATGCCGGCATCAACCGTGTATGCACCATACATTGTATCGGCGTATGCCGACATATGCCGGCATCAACCGTGTAATGCTCGAATAAGTCAGATATTCTGAATTGGAACGTAATCTCATAACAAAGCCTGAAATAATCAATAACTTCTAATTGTATAAACTGCAAACGGATCACAACATTTATAGAAGTATGACATGCGGGAATGAGCATCTAGAAAAGACATGCGAGCGGATAACATAATTGAGATGTATAAAAATTATTGAAGAATTTTAACACTAACACTCTAAACAAATCCGGTAGATTAGCTCTCTAAGACGACATGGAACCGGACCCAAATCCAATGTCGAGAGGTAAAACATAACAATATTTCGGATCATTGCATCCAATTAAGCGTATTTTATACCCAACATTCCATGAAATTAGGCAAATGTATATCAAATACAGATATATTCTCCTGATAACCCAATGAAAACATACAACAACATCTATAAAATAGCTATATAGGATTCTCTACTCTACCATAAACAACAATGATTAACTATTAAATACGGTGTATTCTAACACACTCAGATGATAAATCCTACTCCAATATGGAAGGTGTATGATCAATCAGTACATGATGCCGTTATGCATTACCGATCTTGTAATTATTAGATATATAAATAATCCTGTACTTCAACTCCTAAGGTGATCTGGTTCATAAAAAAATCATATACTAACATAGAAGCCCTACCAAAAATATCTGACTTTCAACACTGAGTTAATGCGAATAATGTTGTTTATACTATGATACCTGTTCAAATCTATAACGAATTCCTAGACTTAACTGATGCTATGCCTCTGGTAGAAGAAAATCAAAGCCCACTGTGTCATAACAACTAACTCTACAATACATTATTAGGTCACTTCTCAGCAGACTACCACTAATATATGACAAATTTTAAAGGTAACACCTAGTCATGGTACAATACCTCAGACATACATACCATGCATCTGTTTACTCCATCTTTTCTGAACAGCGTCGCGCAAAGTCACATCTTAGACATAACCAAGAATCTATACACAGGTACGTTGTCAAAATGGGGCTGACATGAGTCCCAAAAAGTCTGGCTATAAGAATCTGGGCATTCGTTTACTGACGACCTAAGTAAATCACTATAACGGTCAGCAGCTTGTCGGATAACCTCTCTAACAAACGCATGGAATTTAAGATCGCCGTCCTCAAAAACTTACAAAATTCCTGTTGAACACGGATGAACTCCAAATGACAACCAAGAGTCTAAACCGCATCTACTCCAGGACCCCAACATCCAGTATGACCCCAAACATACATTCCTATGATTATTGTGGAAAAATCATACTACAACAACACTTTTAAAAATAGCCAAATAAGTTGATCTAGTCTGCTCCAATTCACATTAAAAAATGTAATACACTAGGGTATTCATCATAGTAAATCGGTCTACTCACACAAATAGGCATAAACACAACAGTTTTTGCCTATGGGACACCTCTAACTTCTTCTAGATATTAGAGAATGGTCCTACAAAAACATACAATAACCTAACAGTAAGACCGAATTTGTTCTATATTTATAGTAACCACGTCAAACATTGTCCCAGGATGTAAGAAGATATATAAAACACTAAAAATAAACAAAATGGAACTAAATTATACCTGAAATACTGTTCTACATTGCAGATACAAACGTTATATATCCTAACATTCCGATATTGTATATAATACCCAATAACTTGCATTGAATTTGTAAACTCTACAAAGAACATACAAAACTGAAAGATACATACTAAAACTCTCGAGTTATATCAAAGCAAGAAGATCAATTCTCTGCCATACCCAAAACATACATTAAAAACCGTGAGGAACGAGAAAAAAAGCATGTTACCAACCAAACAACTGACGTGAATAAGATACCAGGACATGCGAGCAACTTACGCTGAAACCTATAGTAAATGGTGTGGGATACTTCTACACGAACACGCTATAGTATATACAAAATCTGTTGAAATTACTTGCCAACTAAGTCCAAAAAAGGGTTAAATTAACATTCATTTAAATGAAGTAACCACGGCTTAATCGTAACAGAATGTCATATATACATATAAAATACCAAAATGATGCAATAACCGACCAATTATGTCTGAATTAGTGTGCTACATGGACAATGCAAACCTAAAATATCCAAAAATTCCTATAACTGTATGAGATAACTATGGGATCTTCTCCCTTGAATGAATGTTTCAGTCACCTGTTTATATAGCATCTTTTTCTATGATTGCAATAGCTCGGGCCCGAGAAAACGAGGGATGGAGTTACTGATAGAGTAACTAAGAATAGAGCGCAAGGGTACTGACATTCGACCGAAAGGTCCCCAGTCTCATCGAAAAAAATTATACCTGTCCATTAAGATCGGTTTAGGTATTATTACTAGTTCTGTAATGTGAACAGACCATACATTAATAAGTTGTCTTTGAACCGGACCCACATTTAATGTCGAGAGGTAGAACATACCAAAATTTTGAATTGATACATCTAGTTAAGCTAATTTATACCCCAATCCACGAAAAGTAAGAGAATTCATACCTGAGACACTTATATTCATATGATTATCAATCAAAACGTATAACGGTGAAAATAAACTTTATTAGGTTCTCTATTCTACCCTAATAGATATTGAATAAGTATGATGTGCGGCAGATCCTACCCATGAAGATAAATCCTAACCAACAATGGAAGGTGCATGGTCGATCAAACCAACTTTGGATAGTTAAATTCAGTTAAGCTAATTTATACCCAAGAATCCATGAAATTAAGTGAAATCATACCTGATACACTTCTAGTCATATGATAATCAAGGTTTTAACTCTTAATACTGCATGTAAATGATTATGTAACTGTTAGATTCATTATCAATTAAAAATAACCCTATAAAATGTTTGTTTTCAATACCCCTAAACATTCAGAGGAGCAGCATTGAACATGCATACTTGCAACATGACAAGCAATGATATTGCAATACAGTATGCCACGCATTGAAATGCGAATACCAAAGGGAGTGTGAACACATTCTATTTATATAACCTGTTCACATATAAAAACCTAATATTATATATAACCTATTAACAAACCTTATGAATAATCCGAAAGATGTCCGTCCATCCGTCGGAATGAGTCACCCGTTAGCCACCTGCCTGACTCCAGCCATCCGTGAAAAAATAGGGCGCAAACTCCCTAGACTGAAAAGTAACTCTATATATCCCTATCTAATTCCTTCACAGGGTCGTTTCTGCAACATATTAACTACTTACATCGCCTTCGAGAAGGTGGTCATGAAGTATCTACTTTTTGCTACATCTCAGAGGTGTTCAACTAAAATCTGCTTAACATAACGAAAATGCGTCCAAGTAACGAATTTTGCATGACTTTTCTTCGCGTAACGTGAGGTTATATTTTGTTGTTTCGTCATTCGTACTTTGTGTTCCCACTCTTATTCTGTGCGAATTATATCAGACTGGCTGAGACTAGGTGACATGGGAAGGGGGGTACCCGTGGGATCCACGGTACTCGAGGGACCCGGGGGTTTCGGGAAACCGGGGGACTTGGAAGACCAGGAGAATTTGGGAGGACCCACTTGGACCCTTCTGGGGCCCTTTGGAACACTCTTGAGACTCTTTAAGACTCCCATGAGAAACTTTGGAACCCGCTTGAGGCCCCTCTGAACCCTGAGACCCCTGCTTCTCTTTCCCCACACTGTAAAACTCATTCACATAAAAAATGTATATATGTGAAATGCATGAGTAGAACAATTTATTATTACAGTTCTCAAATTACTGGCACAGCAGGCAAGGGTCGCGTCGAGGCCAGTCAGGGTGCATCGAGATCTGTCGAAACATGTTGAGGCGAGTCGAGTTGGTCGCCACGAGCCGAGACTGGCCAAAGTGATTCGAGATAAGCCAGGATGAGCGGAGACGAGGGGACCCGGTGAGCTCGTGTGACCCGGGGGACATGGGTTACCCTCCGGAATTCGTTGAGCTCTTTTGGAACCAGAGGTACCTCTGTCACCACACTCCCACCCTAAAATGCTTGAGTAAAAAAATGTGTTATTACAGTGTACATGATCACTAGAGCAGAAGGGGAGAGCCGCGTCGAGGCTGGTCGAGGTGCGTCGAGATCAGTCGAAACATGCTGAGGCAAGTCGAGTTGGCCGCGACGAGCTGAGACTGGCCGAAATGATTCGAGACAAGCCGGGATGAGCTAAGACAAGGGGTCTCGAGGACCCGGGGAGCTCGGGAAGGTCCGAGGGACTTGGGTTACCCTCCGGGGTTTATTGGGCTCTTTCGGGACCCAAGGGGCTTACGTCCCCCACCCCACCCTATCCCCTCAAACAATAAGTGCAAAATCAATAATCAGAGCAGTTTTTCTTGCCATGACGAACCTGCTTCTACTTTATTTTTCATGATCCACCATTTTGTTATGTATGATAATGCTGGTGTGTATGTGCGAGAGTTCATTTCTGTGATTTTGTGAATGTTTTTTTTCTTCCGTCTGTGCTCGCTTGCGCATGCACAGGCCATATGTAATTTCTAGGGTTGATCTGGACTGCATAGCTATAAAATCTTGTGACGCGTTACTGTTGGAGTTGATCTAATCCGTGAAGCCATAGACCTTGTACTAATTTCGACGATACTTTCTGTGCGCACTGACGGCGTGCATATTACTCTTGGAGTATTGAGTGGTTGGAGGCGGGGATTAGTTTCGTTTGAGTCATTATCTTACCTGAATAAACAAATTGTACCTCTACTAAACTAGACCGCGTAGCTGTAAACATTGTGTTTCGTTACTGTCGGAGCTAGCTTTGACCGTGTAGCCGTAAACCTTGTACCAGTCTGAACGATGAGACTTGAGCACGCTAGCGTGCTTACATGTTACTCTTGAAGTTCTAAATGATTGGAGGCGAGGATTCGTTTTGTCTGAGCCTCACATGATTAAATGAAGTGTACTATAAACGAACTAGATCGGTAGCGTTCTAGGTCGTGTTGCGTTGCTGTCGGAGCTGACTTTGTCCGTGTAGCCGTAAACCTTGTACAAGTCTCGCTGATAGATTATATACAGAAGACTGGCAGAGAGAATCAAGAGGGCTGGCCTTGGTATACGTGTTGGAAATGAACGAATAAGCTGTATGCAGATGATATTGTCATATTGAGTGAGAGTAAAGACGAGCTACATAGAATGCCGGATGCAGTGAGTGGATATGGAAGGGA
This sequence comes from Gammarus roeselii, assembly GCA_016164225.1. Lineage (NCBI taxonomy): Eukaryota > Metazoa > Arthropoda > Malacostraca > Amphipoda > Gammaridae > Gammarus > Gammarus roeselii. Next base: position 6,547 of record SDVV010008079.1, on the reverse strand, counting down.
CTTTCAGGTCCGTTTCAGTGGTGAAAAGAGCCAAGTTATTGTAGTCAATGGAGAAGAGGGAGATAAGCTAAAATAGTGACTGGGAAATTGTGTGCACCACAGTATACAAGTACCTTGGGTGCTGGATGACTGAGAATGGGTGGGAGAAGGCAATGACAGAAAGAATGTTTAGGGCACAACAGTGGTGGGGTAGATTTAGTAGTGTGGCATGCTTCAGAGCAAACAAGTATGAATACTTAAGAGGGTTATGGATGAGCATGGCTGTAACTGGTATTATGTATGAAAAGGATGTCATGAGATGGACAGAGACTGAGCTGGCAAAACTGGATGTGACACAAAATTGGGTTGGATGAATGGCCCTTGGAACAAACAGATGGGTTGGTATAGAAGCAATCAGAGGTGAGATGGGATGGAGCCTATTTGGGGAACATGTAACTAAATCAGTACTGGCATATAAAGTGAGACTAGATAGAATGAGTGAGGTAAGGTGGGCAAAAAAGGTGCACAAGTGGAACAGTAGGCAGAGCAAGTGGGAAAAGGACTGTAAGTGGAGAGCCAGAAAGTGTAGGTACCAATGTATAAAACCGCAAGATGTAGAAGCGCATGGTGATGTCTGGAGAATTCAGAATGAACATGATGAAGGGCCCAAGTGGAGCGTGGCAAAATGGAAGAAAAAGACTGACACTAGAGTGAAACAGATTAGGCTGGAAAATGGCATGCTGGAATGACTGGAAAATCAATGCTCAAATGGTAAATAAAGAAGCTGAAAAAAAGGAATGAAAGATGGTAGCAGAGGGAGCCAGCTGTTGTTCAAAGCCTGGACCCAATCTCTGGAGGTAAATGTATGAATGCACAGGTGGGCAGAAAATGGCACTAGGGTATACATGCAATGTGAGTCAGAAGTGGATGAAACAGTAGAACACTTGATACGGATATGCTCAAAATATGCAGAGGAGAGAGCTGAGATGAATGTGGGGCAGGCAGGAATTGACCCAAAGGAGTGGAATGAACTTATGTGAGCGGAGGACCATAGAATGTGTTTTCTCCTGAGACTGGGGAATAAGAAGAAACAATGTGTGATAGAGGCAACGAGAGTGTTCTTAGGGAAAACATATGGACCAAAAGAGTGAGGAACAGGGTGCTGGAGGTCCAACCAGCAATCCCTGCAGAGGTACTATAAAGTATCTCAACCCACACAGTTTGAGAACCTGACTGGGGAGGTGAGAGAATTGAGTGTGTAGAGCATGAATGAGAGTGCATGGAGCAGAGACATGGACAGCAGACTTGGGCCATAACTCCTAAGTTTCTCCTTCCCTTTCCTGCCCTATGCTACCCTCAATTAATCACCTCTCCCACTTTGTCCTCCATCATACTCCCCAAACCCGGAGATATGCTGATACGAAGGCGCAGCCCAAAATCGATCTCCATAGGTGAGTAAGATAAGCAATCCTACCTGTACGCACGGGCGTCGGTTCATATTCCTCCTGAAGTTCTAAATGATTGGAAGCGGAGATCTCTTTTGTCTAAGCGTTTTCCTTGTGCGCACCAGCATGCATCTGACATTGCTAATTTTTTTTCTAAATTAAACACCTTGGTTTTCTCGCACACTAAGGCGTGCAAGCTTACTGTAATCCATGACAATCAAGCCCTACGAGGGAGCCTATTATGACTTGTGTTGAGGCTCTAGTAGAAATGAGAATCAAATCAAGGCTGCGCAAAATTACTACAAATATCTGTAAGCTTCTGCAGTGCAGATAGAGTTGGAGCTATTAACACCTTACATCGCAGAATAGCTAAGATTATTAACACGGCAACTGGCAATATGACCTCCCACAATCTCACTCCCTGCTTAATAGGAAATTCAGATCATCTGTGTAAACATTATATAATGATGGCAACAATTGCTCTCCTTTTCTAATTCCATTGATACAATGATCGGTAGCTGATTTTGAGCTTCCTCACCACACAAGAAATTCCTGCTCTCTGTACAAGAACACAAGCAACTCTACAATATGAGAAGGGGCTCCCTTCTTAATTAGTTTCCTGAACAAAGTCCAGTGATTTACTCTATCAAATGCCTTCTTTGCATTTAAGAAGTGTATAAAGACAGGAGAGTCCCTACTTTTGTATCATTCTACTGTTTGTTTCTAAGCTAATATCACTATTTCCGTACCATGGCCCTCCTTGAAACCAAACTGACTGTCCGTTATGAACAAATAATGCTTGCAATCTTGCCAGAATGATCTGCTTGAAAATTTTGGAAATTGAGGTTGCAATAGCAATGGGTTGGTTATTAATTGTCAGATGGGTCCTTTGTTTTACATTTTAGAAGCAGATCATCACATGCATCACATATCTGGGCAACTGCTTGGCTTGCATGCAGCCCGAGAGAAAAAGAGCTAACACTGTAATCAATCTGTATGAGGCATGCTTGTACACTTCTCCAGGAATATCATCACTACCAATAGCCTTGTTATTTTTAAATCCTCTTACAATGGCCCTGACCTTGGCAACACTGATCATTTCCTCTACAACTGCAATATTGCTAATTGCTCCTTGAACCCACTCTCTATTTTCATTCTTTGCAACAGAGTTTGCAATATTGGGAAAGTGCCTCTCCAGACTCTTGCAATGTTATCCATGTCCATAACTCTTGCAACAGTGAGTGGAAGTGATACTTTTTTTTGGGGTTAAGTGCTCAAATGTATTTTCAAAAATCCTTGCATTTACCTTCACGCAACTTTGAGAGAAGTGCCTGCCTGCGCTCGGAATTGCTGTTCATTTTCTCTTAGAAACTTTAGTTCCCTAAGAAAATGGGATTTGGCTATTCTGATTGCCACTGCAAGTTGACTTCCTCAAGGCTTTCCTGCAACATTCCACTAAAACACAGCGTCCCTTACAGCAAAATTCAATTCCTTGTTCCACTCATTCCACCCAGGGACATTGTATTTTCTAGGTTTCCTCATTCAAAAAACTCATCGACCAGCAATTAGGGTACACAGTCTGCCACCAGAGCTGTGGCGGCAGCTCTGGTGACAGCGGTGGCGTTCACATTGAGGGGGCTGCTGTTTGGGGCAACGGTGCTGCTGGTGGCTGCAGATGTTGGGTCCATCAATTGTTGAGGGTTGCTGCAGTCATTCATCTCCCGAATTTCATTGCTGAAGATGGCCAGGCAAATGTCAATAGTCATACAAACAAAATAGATTTTATTTCAGAAAATAGGCTGGAGGTGTTTTGGGTTGGTAAGACATGGCTTGTTAGCTTGGTTGGCTCTTCTTTTGTTGAGGTTCATGGGTTTTCTGTTGTAAGATGAGATTTTGCATACTGGAGAGAGAAAACACAGTGTTTGTATATATTAAAAAAAAATCACTAGTATGAGGAGGTTAATCTGGACTTGCCAAATGTAGCAGCAGTCTTTCTGGTTCAACTTGATTTGTGGATTTTGGCTGTTTATAGACCTCCATCATATGGTGATTAGGAAAATCTTGATCTGATAAGTTTGATTTGTGATTTCTGTGTTGGTCGTGAGGTGATTGTGTTAGGGGATTTCAACCTGCCCTCGGTGAATTGGTTGAATGAGTTGGTGTAGGAAGAGAATGTTAACTTGACAGATCAACTGTTTTTGGATTGCTTTGCATCTTGTGGCTTGCATCAGTGAGTGAGGGAGCAGACTTTTCTTGTGTCCTGCAACACTTTGGATTTATTCTTCACAAGGGAGCCAGATCATGTTGAAGATGTTGTTGTTTGGCTCCTTTTCCAAGGTGTGCTGACTCGCCTGTTATTTGTGATTTTTTTGTTTGTGAATGTCTTGGAGCCTGATGGTGCAAGACACCGAGCTTTGAAGTATTTGTGGCACCGGGGTAACTTCTACACTATCTCCGAAGCATTATCAAGAATTGATTGGCCTCTTGAATTTGTTTACTTGTGTTTGTCAGGCATATAGTGTGTCCCTCACTATACTGAGGAGTCTGATAGACTTACATGGGCCTCTTGCTGAAGATTCCCCTAAGGTACCATGGTCTGTGAGGCCTCCCCACGGGTTGAAGGTGAGAAGAGCAAATTCATGGGATGAGCACAAGATTTCAAGAAGGGGGTTTGGCAGAAATGATCAAAAGACTTTGGAGTCACTAGCTATCTTTCTTATTCTGAACTGTCAGTTTTGAAATTATGCTTTGTTCAGCGGATCTCAGTACAAAGAATGCCTTATGCAACGGTATAGTGACTCCCCAAAGCTGTTCCATGCTTATATACAAAGGAAGAAGAAAGGCCGTCTTGGGGCTGGACCACTTAGTAATGCAGGTGGACAGCTGGTTTACAATCCACTGGAGATGGCTGAGCTCCTGTCATCTGCCTTCTCTGACATATATAGAGAGGATGTTCCTCCCATTCCTGTTCCTTTCCAAGTGTGCTGTGCAATTGACACAGCCTCTCTTTATAATCTTTAACCTTTCTTTGCAGAGTGGAATGCTCCTAGTGCATGGAAGAGAAAGACTTCATTGTTGATTCCAAACTTTAAAATTAAATCTAGATTTGATCCTCTCTACTATTGTCCAGTTAGCCTTACCTCTGTTTGCTGCAAATTGATGGAGAGGATTGTTGCTGCTGAGCTGGTGGACTATTTAGAGTATTGCCAGCTCCTTTTTTCCAGACAGTTTGGATTTAGGCAGGCTAGATCAACAGAGGATCAGATGTTGCTGGTCTATTTGGATGTAGTTAAGTCTGTTGATGCTGGTTTGGTGGTAGATATGGCCATGCATGATTTTTCAAAGGCATCTGATGTGGTTTTCCATCCAATTTTGCTTCTGAAATTGCAGGCACTTGGAGTTTCTGAGGTTGTGTTGAGGTGGATTGATGGTTTTCTTCATTCTCAAAATATGTGTGTTGGGGTTGATGGAGGGAATAGTGAGCCGAGGGATGTTCTGAGTGGGGTTCCACAGGGTTCAGTCTTGGGTCCAGTCCTTTTTCTCATATATGTTAACTTTTTGATGGATGACCTTGTATCCAAGTTTGGCGCAATTGCTGATGATTATAAAATTTATTTGTCTTTTCAACGTCATGATGATGTTGTTGGTGGTGTGTCTGCTATGCAGGGAGACCTTGACAATGTATTCCAGACTGCATCTTCATGGAATTTGTAATTGAACCCTACCACGTGTGTTGTTTTACATTTCAGAAGATGTTTTGCTGGTTGGGTTGGTCCTGGTGCAGAGGCTCTTTACACTGATGGTGGTGCTTATATGGAGTTTGTCCAACTTCATCGCGATTTGGAAGTTAATGTGGATGTTGGTCTCAAGTTTCATGGTCATGTCAGAAAAGTTGTTAGACAAGCTGCTGGTCTTTGTAGTGATTTGCTTAGGTTGTCAGTTAATAGAAGCCTAAGTTTTATGGTCACACTCTTTTTGGCTCATGTCAGGCCCATTTTTGATTACTGCTTCTGTCTGTGGAATCTTTGTTATCTTTGTTGAGTCTGTTCAGAGGAGGTTTACCAAACAGGTGCATGGTCTGTCTGAGATGTCTTACCATGACAGGCTGATGGCTTTCAATTTGTTCTCTATCAAGGGCAGGTTACTGAGAAAATGACCTCATGAAGTATTGGAGAATTCTGTGTTGTGACACAGAGGGTTTTGATTCGTCCATTCTGTTCCAAAGCTTGCTGGATGGTAGGACGTGGAAACATTAGCACAAACTCTTGATGCCCCACTGTTCTTGTAGATGTGGCAGGGAGGTTTCTTGATTTTTGATGCATTAGGATATGGAATGAGCTGCCTGCTGCTGTTGTTGAGTCTGCTACCATTTCTGCTTTCAAGGCAGGGTTGGCTGAGTTTATGGGGAAAAGGTTGTTTGAGTGCTAGGGTCTTGCTTTCCCAGTCGTGTTGGCAAGTCTCTGGTGTGATTTGTCCTGTAGTTTGTTTCTGTTTTTCTTTTATATATGTAAATGTGTATATATATGTATTTGCTTGATGTTGTGAGGGGTGATACTGACGGCGCTGTTCGCAAGCATGGTGTTTGCTTGTTTGTGAGGAGGGGGGTTCGTTTTGTTGAATGCAACCCTGAGTGCCCAAATGTTGCTGCCATTCACTTACTGGATGTTGATGTCTGGGTGTTGGCTGTCTACCGTCCCCCATCTTATGATGAGGCTCGCAATTCTCGGCTCATCCAACTGATCTTGACTTTTGTGCTGACCGTGAGGTGGTGGTTTTGGGCGACTTCAACCTGCCTTCCTTGGCTTGGCCTTTTGAGAATGTTCTTGATGTTTACGTACGCCCGGTAGATATGTCTTTTTTGGACTGTTTCCTCTCTGTTGGTTTGACACAGTGGGTGACTGAGAGCACTTTTCTTGCTGGTGGTTCCATTTTGGACCTTTTCCTGACGTCCGAGTTGGATAGGGTGGGTAGTGTTGAGGTGCTCTCTCCGTTTCCTCGTTGTATGCACTCTCCTGTTGTGTGCGATTATCTTTTCCATGTGGAACTGGACCAAGATGTTGACTTTTTTCAAGGAGGAAGGTACCTCTGGCATAGGGGAAACTATAATGCCATATCAAGGTTCC
>SDVV010008078.1:0-17395 GCA_016164225.1 Gammarus roeselii | reverse complement strand
GTTGCTGTTTAGTCGCTCCAACGATGGCATTGGCCACTGAAATGACCCCACCAGTCTTCCGATCCAAGTTTAACAGCTCCGTTAATTACTGTCACGACGAATAATGCCTCCGAGGAGCCCAGACGCCATCCTAATGAACGTCTTGACGAAGGACGATTTATTCAAAATATCATTGAACAAATTGTGGGACTACCTCAGTATCAGCTACCTCCGTGAATGATTCAACGATGTTCCTTCCCTTCTACCGTAAATATTACACTCAATATTCTGGTAGTACTCTTGATATGCTTGTTTTGCTGATGTGCCCGACCTGGTCCGTGTCTCTGTGTTTGCGCCTGTAGACGAGTTTGATTATTTCTCTGTCAATTTCCGTGGTGACCCGGCAGGTCATCCTTGACGCTGAAATTCACCAAAAAGATCATTTTGATTATCCATCATTAACAGGAATGGTGATCGTTTACCAGTAGGTGCTTTTTCTTGTTGTGATGTCAGACTACGAGAAGATGCTGGTAGATATTGTGAGCATCAACTTTGACAGTTGATAAGATGATTTTTCCCGTAAGATTTCGTGAGATTTCGTGACAAGCATTCGTTTGATGATTGATGTCGGCAAACGTTTGACTTCAAGCCAACAGAGTATCACTGTTCAGCCACTAGTTGAACTGAGTTTAACCTTGACCAATTGCAAAAGGGGTAGAGAGAGGCCAATCGCAGCTACTCTGCTGCAGAGCGGCAGTGTATTTTCTGCTCAAGCGAATTATAACAAAGGCCAAGAACGCTCACATGTGCATGTTCACCTTGAAGAGTATTATTTTTTGATCGCCTACTAATGCTCCTCCTCTGCTTGTTGAGGTTGGGTGACTTAGGGCTGACCGTACAGGAAAGGCAAGTCTGTTGATGCGGCATTTTGTCAGTAATCAATGTTGTGACTAAGCTTCTCTGCCTCCTATTTATCACGTCGCTATCCCAGCGTTTATTGTAGTGAACTGTACCACATTTTTGTCCGATTTGGATGCATATTGTGGGAAGAACCCTTCAAATCATTTCCGTTTGTTCCTGAAGTGGGTGAGTGAGGTTGTTTTGTTTCAAAACTGTCTGCAGCGTTCAGGATCATGTTGAAAGGTAGTAATTCAACACCAGCCTTCAACATGATCCTCAACACTGCAAGGCTGGCAGTCCAACATCAATCCGAATCCGTTTGTCCGCTCGCGCGTGCGGAGCATAATATCCGTCCCATCTCCATTACCTCTGCGCCATCGAAGGTATGTGAACAACTTATTTCTGCTCGCGAGGTTAGGTTCGTTGAACGAAACTGTTTTTCCATCCTATCTTTGTCTTTTGTGTTTCTCATCCTGCAAGTAAGGCAAGGCTGGTCCAGATTCATTTTAGACCTAACTCAATCGTGTTAACCATTTGCATCTCAGTCCACGGACACATGGGTATGATACTTACAAATGTTTACAAGTGTAGGAAGACAGCAACAGGTCAATTGGCTCAAGCTAGGTTGCCTTTTGATAGCAAGATAGCTTCATGGGCCATTTCTGTTTCTATAACATCAAGAAAGGGGAACGGTTTAGATATGTATTGGCCATTTATGTAGAACTTTTCGAGCGAATACTTGAGCGTTTCAATTGTATTGTTGTTTTCAACCTCCGCTGGAAGTTTGTTCCATTCTTCGACAACTCTATACGTGAAGAAATTGCGCGTGGTGTCGAGTAAGAAACGTTTCCCAACGATTTTGTATACATTGTTGTGAGTCGCTCCGTTCGTATCTAAAGTGAAAAGACTCGCTCGGTCGACGTTTTCCTTACCCTTCATAATCTTCCGCACGTCAATCATGTCGCTTCTGACTCAACCTTACTCTAGCGATTAAAGATTGAGTTCACGTAGCCTGTCTTCATACAATTTATTCCGCAACGAAGGGATGAGTTTGGTAGCTCTGCGTTGAGCCTCCTCAAATTTAATAACATTTTTTCTAAGATACGGAGACTAAAATTGAACGGAATACTCGAGATGCGGTCTAACAAATTCATTGTAAAACTTGACCATACTGTCTTTGTTTCTGTACGAAATAGTGCGGTACATCATGTCTAGCATTTTGTTGCCTTTCTTGGCGGCATCATTACATTGCTTGCTACTTTTCCAAGTGGTTACTAATGATGACACCTAAATCTCTCTCTTCGGTGACAGGAATGAGTTTCTTAACGGACATTAAATATTTGTGTTTGAGGTTATGAGGACCTATGAGCATAACTTTACAATTATCTAAATTAAATTTCACTTGCCACGTTTCTGACCAATTAACAATTTTGTTCAAGTCTAGTTGGATCTACCGACACTCTAGTTCAGTTTGTACTCTTCCTCCAATCTTAGTGTCGTCTGCAAACTTGCTAATGTTTGAGTACACGTTACTATCGAGATCGTTAATGAATGTTGTAAAGAGAACTGGGGGAGGAAGCTCCGTTAAGTACAACCCGCTGCAGTCTGTCCGTAATCCAGCATTTTATCCAGTTGTTAAGCTCGCCGATGCTGTGCAATTTACTAACTAGGCGATTGTGGGGGGCTTTATCAAATGCCTTTCGAAAGTCAAGGTAAATGATATCGATTTATAAATTTTATGTCGTGAATTTCTATTATGTTCTTGAAAAATGTAGCAGGTTCGTAAGACAGGAACGGTTGCGTCTAAAGACATGCTGAGAGTCACCAATCAGTTGTGTATGAGCCTAAAAATTCTATAATTTTATCTGTTATCAAACTTTCCAGCAATTTTGCCAATGGTTGAAGTGAGACTGATTGGACAGTAATTGCCGGGTCTCTTTTTGTTCCCTTTTGAAAAATTGGAGTAACATTGGCTTCTTCCCATTTAGAGGGGCAGGTGCTATTTGTGAGAGATTGGGTGAAAATTTTTGATGAATGTTCGGCGATTTCTATTCTAGTCTCTTATAGAATTCTGGGATGAACTTGGTCTGGACCTGGAGATTTTCCGCAATGATGTCCTCAGGAATAATATTATCCTGATTTTCTGACATAAAAACAAAACGAAAGTATTCATTAAGTAGGACACTCATTTGGTGTCGTCCGTTTCTTGTTCACCAACATCGTTCTCGAGAGGACGAATTACAGATTTTTATTTTTTTACTCGAAATATAACTAAAAAATTGTTTAGGATTAGTTTTGGCATAAGCGGCAATTTCATTTCCATAATCCTTCTTCTTACGTTTCTGGACCCTCTTTAGATCTCTTCAGTTGATTTTATATTCATTTTTTGCTATGTCAAGTGGATGTTTCTGTTTAATCTAATGCTTTGTTTTCTTTCGTGACTGAAGATGCTGCAATTATCCTTTCCAGTACTTAGGCTGATTAGCTGCTGTTCGCCTGTTTTTGCGGGGGTATGCTCATATGCGATATTTTTAAGTGCAGTCAAGAAATTGTTAAGCGATTGATTGACATCTTGTCCGAGGGTTATATCTGCTGACGCCATTGACTCTCATAAGCCATTAAAGTTGGCAAATCTAAAGTTGGGGACTTTTCGCAGTTTGTTGAAGTTTTCAAATCGAGCTCTATCAAAAACCTTATAGAGTTTTGGTCGCTGGTTCCGAGTGGTTCGCCTACTTCGACGTTTGTGACATGAGAGTCGCTTGCCCAAAATAGATCAAGAGTATTGATACCTCTTGTAAGTGTCTTCACCATTTGGGTCATGAACTTATCGTCTGCAAAATTAATCAGATGTTGGCCGGTGGCAGTGCATTCATTGGTTTCCCAATCAATGTCGGGGATATTGAAGTCTCCAAGCACTATACTGTGTTGTATGGTGACGACATCGATGAGAGTGTTGTGAAGGTCGATGTCATTTGCAGCCTTGCTTCTTGGAGGTCGATAGACGAGGGTGAGTTAACATTTATATGCATTCCGACCACTTGGATTGGTACTATGTCGTGTCTGCTGTTCGGAATAGTGACTTATAATATTTGCAGAGTGTTTTTCACGAGAAACAGCAATTCTTCGTCCTTTCGGCCTTGTCTATCTTTGGGAAATAGTGAGTAACATGGGAGAGTAAATTCGCCCGAATAATGCCTGGTGATTAACTCCATCCACGATTCTTTGATTGCTATTATGTCGATAGATTCGTTCATTTCATGGATACCAAGTTCGTCGATTTTGTCTCGAAGACTTCTAGCGTTCATATAGTAACATTTGAGAGTAACGTTAGTCACATTAACTTGATTTTATTGACTTAATCTTCTTCTACTATGAGGCCTTGTGTCGGAGCCAAGATTTTTGTTTTTTGTTACTCGGTTGTACGAGGGGAACGGCGACTGTTGCCTCTAACTCGGACTGGACTGATAACAGGAACTATTTTGCTAGGACCTGCGGTGATGTTTTGATGGACTCTTGTATTTGTTGTGTATCTAGTGTTGAAACGGGTGGAGGCCGTTGGGTCATCTCGACGGCTACTGCTGGCGGTGTTGAGGGTAGGATATCGAGTACGTTTTTTGACTTATTTGCGGTGAAAAGACCCGAGCCTATGTTTTTAAGGATATTTTCGATGGCATCAAGTCCATACGTGTCTATGCCAGCCTTGCTTGTGATTCTATTAAAGCTATAGTACTTTGGGTTGATCATCGTTTCCCAATGATCAGAGAAAGGGATTTGCTGTGCTCTGCGGAAAGTTTCTAGGCGATTGTTAAGAAATATCATCTTGTTTAACTTGCATCCTCTTTGGTTCGGATGGGGCAAGATGCCAGTGACGTGTATGTTCTCGTGTGAACCTTTGACATTTTTTAACATTGTTTTGTACCTATTCCATGTCGATTCTGTTTGAGACACGTCTTTGGCTCCGACTTGAATTATAATTCGTTTAGAAGGAGGTATCTTTCCGTTTACGATTATGCCCTCAATTTCGTCGATTTTTAAGCTTGTTTTGCCGATAATTTTTTGTGGAATTCTCCCTTTTCGCTGATTTGATTTGGGGGAGGTGACATTGTAATCACCAATCACTAAAATTTCCTCTGTATTCTGGGAGTCCATTTCATCGGGCAGTACTTCAAAACGGTTACGTATGTCGGGTAGGTTGTGGCGAGATAGTGGTCGAACCTTTGGTGTATTGTCACAGCGTGACTGCTTATTGCTTACTACCGTAGTGTACGATGCCTCGCTATCTTTGAATGAATTTTCAGTCGATTTGGTGCTGTTATTGGTCTTTTCGTCTAGAGCTGTGCGCTTCTTGACTAATTCAGAGTATAGGTGCACTTAATGTACTTTTACTTGATTTAGGGTGACTTCAGCATTTTTTTTTAACTATGCTAGTTCACTGTTTATCAGATCTTTGAATTCGTGGAATTGTTTCAACACGTTTTCCAATTTTGATTCAATAGCTAGCCGCTGGATATCCGCGTTGACTGTCATTGAAGGCATGCCTGAATTGTGCTTTCAGTTGTTTGATTTCCTCTACTTGTTGTTTATTTTTTTCTGCCTGGTGACATAGTTTGCAGTGCGCTGCTTTGCAATCCCCGTACGAGGAACTGTTACGCAATTTTCTGACAGAGTAAGGAGAACTATCGCAAACAATTAGTTCGGGGGCGTGCGAGATGTGGCAAATGCCACATTTTAGCATAGCCTTAACCATCATAGGTGGGAAAAGATTTTACCTGTGGGAAAATGACCGTTTACTTGAGTTCTATTTTTGTGGTTTCTTGTAGATAGCAGGCATGAATGTACTTACTATAATTAAATGCGGGTCGTGACAATTATATCGTCGATTCGAGAACGGGATTAAAACAGATTTAATTCAAATGCGAGTGAGTTGAATGCGCGTTATCGTTGGATACACTTTAGAACGGAATTAATACGGAAATATTCACTTGCGGGTTGTGACGATTATATTGATGATTCGAAAAGGGAATTGAAACGGAATTAATACAAGCCGGTTGTGACGATTCTATCGACGATTCGAAAGTGGAATTAAAATATAATCTATACAACGCGATTGAGTTGAATGCGCGTTATTGCCGGATGAACATTAGCTCAGAGTTACTTCCTTATGCGTGGTTGAGTTGAATGCAAAGCTGAACTAATACGTAGCTGCTCCCTTTTGCTTTTTAATTTGGTGGGAACGATAGCATGATTTTGGGCATCAACCTTGCACCAGACATGACCGGCGGGGTATCAGAAGATGATGGAGAAATTGATTACATTTCAGTAAATGGAGTGTTATGAAATCCAAGTACGATTCTAAGCTGTAGGATGCAAAGTGCCACTGCCTACAATAATTAGCATGAACCACTTACACGATACAATGCTATGATACTACCTGATACAAGTTACTTGTGGTTTTGTTACACAGTGCAGGCCAGATTTAACTGTGTTGAAAATTGGAATAACAATAACACCTTTGAATACTGTTTTAGACAGACCGGTAACACATGCACAGCTGAAATATGAGATAAACGAACTAGAGCGGTATCATAACAGAGGTATATTAACAGTGCGGAAATGCATTTTCAAATTATAATTGTGCAGTGACAATACCAGTTGCATTCGAATGTTCACATTCCGTATACCCATACCCTCGATAGCATTGATGAAGTACAAACTGGTAATACAGCCGAAATAAAGATAACATTTGTAAATATTGAAATCGAGCTAATAGAACACCAATAACACTGGTTTTCACGGTGTGGAAATGTATTTTTTTAGATGTTAGTAGGTCCCTTGTGGGACTAGTTCCTCCTGTTCATTACAATGTCCCACAATATCATTACAATATCAATACAGGAGAAGAGTTTTTTCCTTTCGGGGGGGGGGGGGGTCATTAAAGACTCATGATATGCACTATTTATCGGCACTATTATCAATATTTCGGCGAGTATCCAGATACGCTGTGATGGGTGTGTCAAGTCAGCTGAGAGGCGAGGCGGGGGGAGGGGGGAGAGCAGGCGGGTATTGTTAGCAAGGCAGGAAGGCTGCGGTCACTGCTCACATGGGCAGGGCAGGGCAAGGCAGAGCAGGGCAGGGCAGGGCGAGACATACAGAAGTCTGGTTGACTGGCAGTACCGCGTTGTGTGTGCTGTAGGAGAGTCACGCGCTTTGTCTGGTTTGCGGGGGAGGGGGTAGTGTGTGGGGTATGATGGGTAGGCCATAAGGGAGGGATTAGGGTAAACAGGAAGTCGAGGATTTGGGGAAGAAGGGCTGGATTTTGGGGCTGTTTGGACGAGATGAGGCGTGTAGGCAGTGCTTGTTAGCTCTTCATTATTATTATTTCCCCGTTAGTACTGTGCACCGTTGATGTAGTTTCGGTACTCCGTCGATGTAGTTTCTTTTCCCTTTTGTTAGTATTCTTGATGTGAGAGGGGAAACATCGTCAGTAAATCCCCGTTGCCCTATCTTTATTTTTCTGGAGCACTCAACAACGCAATCTCTCCTCAAGTAAGCACAGAAGGAACTATGGTCATTCATTGTCTACGTGAGATGAATGACATGTCCCTTTCTTATGCAACATATAGATTTGAAACCCTAATGTCTTGAAACAACAAGGCCGTCTAACTCAACTTTATCCCAGAACTGTTTAGGCGACGGTAACTTTCATCCGTGTTATGGAGATGGAACTCGGAAAACCTTTTGCAGGCAACTTGAGATAGGCTTTCTGGATGGAATATGCATTTCTGATATGCGTTGGAGATGACGGGCACCTTGCTGCACTGGCCAGCTTTAGACACGAGAAGCCTCTAAAACATTGGAAAAAGAGTATCTGGAAGCATTGATCAGCGTTAGATGAGAGAGGTATCTTGAAGCATTGGCCAGCGTTAGATGAAAAGAGTATCTTCTAGAGCTGGCCAACGTTAGATTTGAGCGTTTGATAGTTGGATAAGAGAAGTATCTTGATGCATTTGACAACGTTGTCTGAGAGATACATTTTGCTACACTGGCAAGGGATAAGTAGATATGTAACTACACGCATTGAAATCGGCATCTTGCTGCACTGACCAGACTTTGATGTAAGGAAATAAATAAGAAATAAAAGTCCTTTATTCACGAGTTGTTTTGTGGCATTGTGGGGATTTACAAAGCATGCCTTGAAACTAAAATGCACCAAAAACATATGGTGCATTATTATAGTGTAATAAATGAGTACTACTATGGAGTTCCTGCAACTGCTGCCAACGTCTCGAACAGATTTTTTTTGGATATGTTCAACGTAAATTTCGTGCAAATGGTCCGGATGTATCTACGATATGCTATGTTTGAGAGGTGTACTACTTTTCTGCGTTACATAACAAAAAATGCTTCCAGGTAACGAAAACAAAATGGAGTACACTAGTATATCCAGGCATTAGACGACACTCCTAACAATTGTACTCGAAATCTTTTACAGCTACAATTGGTGGGTTATATTTCCGACCCTGAGTTAAACACGACAAACTTATGATAGGCAAATAAAAACCAGACCTGCAGTGCCGCGCCCGTGACAACATAACTAGTATCGTACAGCATTAACCGGACCTGCAGTACCGCGCCCGTGACACCATAACTAGTATCGTACAGCATTAACCGGACCTGCAGTACCGCGCCCGTGACACCATAACTAGTATCGTACAGCATTAACCGGACCTGCAGTACCGCGCCCGTGACACCATAACTAGTATCGTACAGCATTAACCGGACCTGCAGTACCGCGCCCGTGACACCATAACTAGTATCGTACAGCATTAACCGGACCTGCAGTACCGCGCCCGTGACACCATAACTAGTATCGTACAGCATTAACCGGACCTGCAGTACCGCGCCCGTGACACCATAACTAGTATCGTACAGCATTAACCGGACCTGCAGTACCGCGCCCGTGACACCATAACTAGTATCGTAAAGCATTAACCGGACCTGCAGTACCGCGCCCGTGACACCATAACTAGTATCGTACAGCATTAACCAAACCTACAGCGCCGCACCCGTGGCACCGTAACTAGTATCGTTCAGCATTAACCGAACCAGCAGTACCGCACCCGTGAGACCATAACTAGTATCGTACAGCTTTAACCGGACCTGCAGTACCGCGCCCGTGATACCATAACTAATATCGTACAGCATTAACCGGACCTGCAGTACCGCGCCCGTGACACCATAACTAGTATCGTACAGCATTAACCGGCCCTGCAGTAGCCCACGAAATATGAAATACTAAAATACTAAAATAAAGTGTTAATGATCTATAAAATGAATAATCATCCAACCACCGTATTTTTTAAATTGCTGGAGTACTCTGCTAAAGATTATTTGAAGTCGTGTTCTGAATATTATTTCTATAACGAGCTTTGTCTAAACTTTCGTTAACGTACATCGTAGAACAGACTTTTCTTTCAACCCAATGAAAACTATATTTTAAAACAAACTTTTTATTGCTATTGCAAGCTTGAAATGATTTATTCAGAAGGGTGTCTCTAATAGGCGAGCGCTTCTTCATATAATGTAGCCAAATGCCATTGGTTGAAAAGGATCCTCATCTGTATCAGTAGCGGTGTAAACTGGGCAACAATGCTTTTCTGTATCTTCGGCCCCTTTCAAGCGTTGCCGTTAATGGGTTCTTTCCAGGGGTACAGTGTTCGTTTAAAGAGTCAGTTCATTAACCACACTGGAGCAGCCGTTACTCTCCTCCGGAGCCATAATCACTTTTAAGGCACATTATGCTGACGAAGGATGGCCAGAGTAAATGTGGCAGTAAATCAAACACGAGGTAGTAGTGACGGCGGCCGGGGCGCAGTAGCAACGGGACTTGCTGTCTCTGGGAACCTAAATTGAATAAGATTAGTTTAGGTTTAATATTTTATCATCAGCAAGGTACTGGGATCAATCAAGTATATAGATAGGGTTGAAAGAAAAGCGTGTTCTACGATGTACGTTAGAGAGTGTTTGAACACAGCCCGCTATAACAAATGTGTAACCAACTTAAATTCATATAAACTTTCGCAACGTACACAAGCAAATTGTAAATACGCTTGCAAATTCATTCCCAAAAGATAACCTTTGTAGTGAAAAGCTAAAGATCAATTACTCGCCTGGAATCACAACGCTTGACTATTGCCATGTGCTATAAACAACCAATGATTTGGAACACGCTGGTGCCTTGCGTAAGAGCCGTAGTATGGTTCACTCTGGGGGACACCAATCTAATTCCAAGGGCTATTTAATGTCATTCACAATATCAGCTGCTATTATGAATAGCTCGTATCAGTTCGTTTAACTGCTTAATCCATTCATAACCATATATTCTGTGGGCTAAAGCTATGGTCATCAAGTCGGCCTTCTCAATCTATGAAAGGAAGATCATAAGCTAATAAATTACTCCTTGATGGCATCAACATCACTTTTTACAGTACATAGATATTACTGCTCTGGCCGTTAGTCGTCTAATATTGATCAGTAGAGTTAATATTGCACAGTTTAAAATACGATTCTATCCACATCCCTCAGTATTAAGTTACAACCAAACAATGCAGAGAGCTGCCAAAACCCGGACAATTCACTACCTTGGCGTCAATCACTTGATTTACCCCCTGTAATTAGCTCCAGTTTTTGAAGCTTGGAATTGTTCAGTTGGAATTGAGTATTCATGTTATTCCAGCGCGTCCGTCCCATCGCTCAAGCTGCTGTCTAGCAACGGGCTTATAATAAATTTGAGCTGGCTCATGATTATGAGGTCAGGAGAAATTAATTATTCTTTCTCATTTGTCTGCCCCATTCTCCCTCCTTCCCTCACTCCTTCCGTCCTTCTCTCCCTCCATCCCTGCCTCCCCCTGTCCCTTATCTGTCTCTTTTCATCCCAAGCCTTCGTTATAACCGCTCGTTGCATGATACTCTCTTCCCCTTTCCTCATATTCTCCATCCATTTTCATTATTAACTGTCAACCCTTCCTCTTCACTGCCCTTAGCCGTAGCCCTTTACCCTTTGTCATTAATTATCGTGGCAATAATTTCTCCATCAGTTCAATCTGGCTCGCTCTTCAATCAGGTAGGACTGGCGTTGCTCACATTAGGGCAAGCAGTTTCTGGAGGGTTTATTTTCTAACGTAATAGCACGTGGTATGGGATAATATCAAACAGTTTTCTGATGGGGTAACCATGTACAGCTTTTGGGTTGCGTTTTGTGTTATCGATCGTTTCCTAAAGGGTCTTCCCTTTGAAGCTCTATGACGGCGCTAGGGTTATAACTTGCCCATTTACTGGAAGGGTAGCATTTTTGGGTATAAGGGTATGGACCGTAGTTACCTTATGGTCGATCTTACAGCCTGAGGGCAGCACTCCGCCTTGACAACAGGAAGGAAGGGCTTATGCTGCCTTGGGTAGTGGAACCAGCTGCCATGGCGTCCATGTAGGTAGCTTAAGGTAGCAGCATTATGGTCGCCATGCAGCATTGAGGCTGCGCTTGGGCTGCATAGAAGCAGTGGAACAAAAACTATAATATAGGTCTTAAATGGAGCAGCCACCCAACGGTCGCTCTCTGGACTAGTGACTACCTAAACCTAGCTGTTCTTGAGATGATAACAGCAATATGTGGGTATTATAAGCAAAACATCGTCGGGCAATAGGAAGGTAGCTCCAGCGTATCGACTTATCAAGACCAATTAGGATGCCCAAAACAGGACGGATTATTAGGTTTCAAAAATCCGAGAACTCCTACGGTAGACGGAGATAAACACGATTATATGCATTGTTTCATCAAATATCCGGTGTTGGTTGAACATATAGATATAAATCTCATACATTCCATTTAATACATGCATGTCGGTCAATGCTCTTCTATACGTTTATCAGCCCCTAAACAGAGACCTACATTTAAACGCAGAGCAAATGTTGCAGAAAGTAACGCAGATCAGAATCAGAAAAGTAGCGTGATCAGCAGGAGAGAAGTAGCGTGATCAGCAGGAGAAAAGTAGCGTTATCAGCAGGAGAGAAGCAGCATGGTTTGAATTGGTGGCGCATACCGCTAGAGAGCAAATGCACCCAGAAACAGCTGGACGTCCTCTTGACCACCCGGGAATAATTTCAGACGATCAGTAGATGTTTTTTTCTCTCTGGTTAACCCAGAATGTCTTTACATGCTTTTTGAATCAATTATGAAAACTCCAAAAAATATTGTACTATAGAAATCATATTTGACTTTCTTGAAAACCCTGTATGATGAAAAAAAGGCAATATACAAAACTTAATTATATTTTCTACGGCAAATAGTTTTTAAATTTATTCGTTTATCATATTTCAAAATAGAATAAAAAGGACAAAGCCTGATCAAGACTTTCCAGCACCACATCTGCCTCGTTCGCGAACGGACTAGTTGTGCTAACCCTTTTTTCTAAAATTGATTGAAAAGTTAGAATTTTATACTTCAATATACTATTTTTAAGTCAAACTGGGAAGAGAAAATATGAGATTTATGAACACGGGGAACATCCCACATGATCCGTAAAATAATAAAATTGGTGTGAGTGCCTTTGCTGCCGCCGCGGAAAACTACGGGAAATGCTTCCTACAGCAGTGCTGGCCATTCTTGGGCTGCTCCGGGCAAACATTAGCTTCTGAAAACACCGCCTAACAGTTCATTTGTACTCCACATTGTGGTTGTGGTTATGATTAGTTATTTTTCTGGAGGCTTTACCTTTTAGAGCTCAATGACTTCGTTTGAATTATTATTAGGTGATTTCCGGAGTTCTCAAACCATGAACTTGAAAGGTCACATTTTTTATGGCAGACCATTTTTGAGCGCGTTCTTGAATTCTACTTTATTCTTCGTGCACACGACGTGTCTTGTTTTTTAAACGCTTTAATCTGGAAATTGACTGGCCACGCTCGTGCGGAGGATATGTCGTTCCTGCTCACATTTTCAAGGATCGCATAACAAAATAGGCCTTAAATCGAGCCCTTACGAACTTCGTATGTTTTGAAATGTCTTATTTGCTTTATTAAATAAGAAAAGAAGAATAAAAAAAAGAACATGAAGGAGTGATATCGTACTAGAAAAGATGAACTTCGAAGCCTAAGGAGGAGCCCGCTAAGACTTAAGCCAGATCTCAAGGTGATGATGGACCCCTTTATCTAATCTAATTTAACCTAAGTTTTGAAAACAGTCTCTGAAACACTCAGCCAGAATACCTTACAGAGACGTGCGTATTTCATTTGAGTTGCCTATTCGTGGTGCTAAAGTGCAAAATAAAACTCGTAACTGGACATCGATTGGATTTATTTTCTTTCAACACAGAAAATAATGAATTAATATTGACATTGAAGTATGTATTTCTGGGCATTTTAATCGTGTGAGGGGTGGAGGAAGATAAACATAACTTTTTCATTCTTTCTAAATGTATGCTGCCTAAAGATTATGATTCGAGGTTAATCGTACAGAACCAAATGAACAGCTTTTACGTTACTCCTAAACCAGCTAACCCAGTCAACTTTAGGTACAGCTGTTCACCGACTAGACGCATATGACCCCTCCCAAAGTTATCACTTACAAAAAGAGGTATGAAATCTGTCATATCAGCATTGAGAACCTTAAAAGACATATACAACTACTATCAACGCACTCGGAAACCCGAAGCCAGCTGCGTCTATCACAGCTTTATGTCTCTCACAGCTCTTCGGAGACAAATGTAATGTAAAACTTCTTTCAACACTATTCAGTAACCAAAACAGAACTGTAGCGCTTCCAAACGATAGTCAGAACCAAGATCTTCAGATTTTTTTTATTAGTCACTCTTCAATTATTCTGAATTACAGAGTTTATTTGCTTTTACATTCCTTATCTGATAAACAACTCATCCAACTCATTCGAATTGCTATCATGTTCAACTTATTCTCCACCTCCAATGTGGTCATACAGAGTTTTTATTTTGTCCTGGGCGTTCCAGAAGCAATATGCTAGCCCTGATTTAGATAACAGAGTTGCAAATCGTGCTAGAAGTAGAGTAGAGAGAAGCTTTAAAAAAGATTGGGGACAACATAATTTATAAGATGGTATTTTTTGTTTCCAGCAATGGTGGATCCGCGTACTATTTGACTTGATCAGGTCGTTCGTGTGGCCACCGATGAAGCCTGACAGTTGCTTGCGTACATGAAAGAGATCCAAAAAGCATGATTCACAGTCGGCAGAAAATTAGTTTTGATAGTAACGGGATTATAAACAATATAGGGTCTTATAAGGCACTAATGAATTCACATCAAATGTAACAGAGCTTTGAAAAAACACTTATGAGGTGTGTGTTGTCATATACTTTGTAGAGTCGTCTGCTTAGCCTGCATTATCTCTGGATTCTGACAGATCAAGGATATTCATCGCCCATAAAAATCGTGAGAAAAAAATCTAATTTTCTCTTTCATTGTACCGATTGAAAAAATGTAGGTTAATTTATTGCACATTAATGCCAGAATAATTCATAGTTCCATTCTAAACACTTTACTCCCAATAAAATACTATATTGTTCGATGAGGTATGTTAATGATTACACATGTTAACTCGCACTCATCTATCCTGTGCCATGAGGAAGATGTCGATCAGAAATGTTGCCGAATATTTCTGGGTCGGGAACAACTGAATACATGAATTTCCTGGATAATTTTTAAAAATAATAATTATCAAACAAGAGATCAAGAAACGATCGCTGGAGCAAGTAAAGGCACCCCATTGTGAGAAATTACAATAATTGTTTGCACATAACACCAGAATATATAAATTCACACTATCACTGAAACATTGCATATATTCCGTACATATTCAGAGGATCGAAATTGCACGGAGTCCTCCTAATAACAATATTCGATTTTCTATTCTGTTCAGTAGCTTATATTCTCTATGGTGCTTCTATTTAAAAATTTTGGTACGTGTATACTGATTATGTGAGGAAAAAAATGACATTGGTCATAAAAATACATGTTCACCGGTATATATTGCTTACTAGATAAGTTTGATAAATAGTACATTCCTTCATCGTGTTCGAAGTGAAAGATGGTGGCACCCATTATGAACGTCGTCGAACATATTTAACTGTAAAGATTCCAATAAAACTATTTACGTAATTAAAATTGAATTTATAAATTTATTCGGAGTATGTCATCCCTTCATGTGTTTGTTTCACTCTCCCGAATAAAATGAATTTTCGTTAAATTTTGAAAATCTATTTTTTTTAGATCAAGCTTAGCTCTCAGAGATGAAACAATTTTACTATTCTGGCATTATATTCATTAATTTGCCATGAAAGCCACAACATTTCTATTGCTGACAGAATTTGAAAAGTTCACACACTTTTCGAATTTTTAGCACAAATCACAATCTAGATTGACATTGAAAAATATATAGCTACATATATTTTTTCTGTTCCTTCAGCCTATTCTCCCATAGTTTTGTAAAGTAGACAAGTTCTGAAACTTTTGCTTGAATTTCGTGAATGTTGTCTTTGATGTCAGAGCTGTTCGACATTTCGACACAGTCCATACTATGTTATGTCACTTCTTCTATGGACCTCGGCAGTGCGGCATTGCAGGCACGCTAAGCTCTTGGTCACTGCCGCTGCAGTGACTTCCACTCTCAATTGGGAAAGACATTCACCGGCATAAAGACGACAAACTCGGCTGCTGCACGTGAAGTGCTAAATCAAGCATGGTATCTTTTACCGCAATAAATAAACATGAATTGTATATTAAACAGTAAACCATGTAAAGTAGTTGAGCTTTTGGTTTACTTGCCAACCGATACACTGAGCAATTTACTCGACTTTAAGGCCATTTGCCCCCACGAGCTTCTCACCTTCCTACAGTTCAATGTAGCTTGTCGGCCATCATTCAAACCTCGCCCGTCTCATAGAGTTCCAAGGCTGCCTGCCTGCAAGACAGCTCTCACATGTCCGCATTGTCTGCCAACCTGCCATCTAAAACCGAGCTTCCTTCCCAATTATGCGCCGCTTGTTGTGTAACTAACACAAAAGCTTCCAGCCTGTTCTTTGGGCTGCCTCATATTGCCATGCATTTGTTTAGGATGGAAACAGCCATGGTGTTTACTTTTATTTTAGCGATGATTTTGTATTCGGAATGACGCAAATTGTTTATTCTGGGAAATGAGCTAATTTGGTAGTCGAAGCTGACACAAGAGACAATCTGAATATAGCTTGCTTCAGTTAATAGGACTGCGCTTCAGTTCGGATACTGGGTAATTCCCTCTCATGCCTTTTGAATCAGTGTATAAGCACAGTGTGACAATCGGTGCTCTTATATCATGTTGTTTGTTGCATCTCATTGAAAAAAAACATCCTCTGTATTTTGCTGTCGTATTGATTTGTTTCTGAACCTTATAATGAGGCATTTAATCTAAATTAAATTTTAAACATCAATTTCTATTTTTTTAATTGAAAATAATGAGCAAAACAAATGAGCTTATGGAACAGCAGTTCAACCCTCTCTTAAAGCACAAAGCACTTGAAACACTTTCCAGGCAATTTCCAGAAACTATCACTCTTCTACTCAACCTTGTACTAAATGCAATTAATAAACGCGTATGACATTTTCAGAGGAGGATATCCTGAGAGGCACATAAATATATGTTGCATCAGATTACATTCCAAAGCAACACGCCTGGTAAGACACTAATTAATATATTGTGCAATCAGAAAGGGTTTGAGGGCAGCCTCACAAGTTTGCAAAGAAAAAAGTCTCGTATTTAGGAGGGGAGAATTGCAACCTGTAGGAAGACTGATGAAGAGATCGCTGTGGCCCGCTGGACACGAGGGACGGGGTAATTGCTACTCATGTTACGTAATTCAAACGGGGATACGTAAACTCTCGTTCAGTATTTGCATTGAGTGCTTCTACGACCACCAAGAAAAGGTGTAAGTATAATATCTTTAATAAATATTATTTTGAAATAATCAATCTGATCCAAAGAGCTCTTCCCTGAAGTGATTCGTACTATCTTCTATTGCAACCGTAACATTTTGTCCAAATGAGCAACTGCCCGCCTAGTCTGCCTACACCCTTACTATGCTTACTGCATTCCATATGTGTCGTGGAATGAATCATTCGTGATCACGGAGGAGAGAACACGAAATTGACGACGAGGACTACGAACTCAAGAGCCCAGCACAGGTTGGCATAATCGCAGAGAAGACTGCTTTACTATCTGGCATGAGCTGATGGACGACTCCTCGATGACTTCATACCCGTGTAATCTTAGAGAACATGATGCGGCCAAAGAAAACACGTGAACAATTTGATTGTCTTCTTTGGCCGGATCAACTAACCAATTTGTTTTCATAGGGCCACTCAACTATATCAAGATTCAATTTGTCAGCAGCCTGGTGCCACATAATAATAGAATGACATTCAACGTGTGGTGGTCCCTCGGTTGTTGAGGCCCCCGGAC
>SDVV010008077.1:0-17395 GCA_016164225.1 Gammarus roeselii | reverse complement strand
AGATGGAGAAGACGGGGGCCTCACGGTAAAAGATTTCGTCTTCGAGCACCAGCGACTTTTTGGAGGAGGTGTAGGAGGAGACCCAGCGTTTGCGTGAGTACGGCATTGACCTTGACGGTCACTAGCGGGGGTTTGTGCAGGAGTTGGAGGATGACTTGGAGGTGGTTAAGGATGATCTTGCGTCTACAGAAATTTTAATCCATTGCTTCAACACTGAATACAAATTTTCGATCCGATATGGAGAAGGCTAGCAAAGGTCTGGCTTAAACAACGAGGACACAAGTTGAAGCGAGTAAACTGGTATTCCATGCTTTACAGCTGGATGAAGAGGCATCCTTAAAGAGAGTGACCCAGAGGCATCCCGGACAAAGGTTGACCCTATCCTGGTGCTTTCGCTCTTCCGATCTCTACCGCGACGTCATCGGTAAAAGTCTGCAACCAAAGCTCGCATCCACCCTAAGCCCGTCAGGGCTACGGTACCGCCACAACTGCCTGGAAACCAAAAACCGGGACTGAGCCGAAGCCTCGGACCAAGACATTCGCTGGTCAAAACAGCAGCCTAACTCGGCTGGGTAGTGTAGATTCAGACGGATTTCAGCAGGTAAAGAACCTATGAACATTCGTGTACCGACCAACGCGGAACATCTCAGAAAAATTATCAGACTTTGAATGCGGATCTGAGACATTTGTTCTTGGTGACTATCAGACTACACCAGGAGGTCGACTTCGTTAATCATTGTAGTGCGAAGAGTCGAGTAATTTGCCAACCCGGTGCCACATTTGAGATGATTTGAGGGGCCGGTGAGGAAATTGACTTTTTCATCCCGGAGACTTTCTATATCTGATATGTAGGCTTAAATGATCTAAAGCGGACAAGGCCAGATGATTTGCTAGCCAAGTAAAGGCAACTGGTTTCTGTCATTAAGGCAAAGATGACTTGAGTGCTCATCACATCCATCATACTACAAATGAATGATGATTGTGAGCTAGATAGCAAACTCACCTACACAAATCGAGCTCTCGAGACTATCTGCAACCGAAAGAGCTTCTTTCAATAACTTATCTAAAAACTTTCTAGAAAGATCCGATCTTTTCATAGAAGACGAACCTCACTTCAACGACGTTGGAAATGAAAGACTATGCAGACTATTCAACATAAGCGCTAAGAAATAATATGCCCAAACTCTAGAGGTTGAGTGTGCTTTAAACGAACCAGGTCAGGTCACAGAGAACCCTATCTAGAGGGCGCTGTGCCCGCCGCAAATTCCCAGACGGGAGTTTGCGACATAACCCAGTATGTTCATGAACCGACCAAGGAGAACAATATACTGGAAATAGTCATGCCAACTGAGGAGCGCTTAGTCGACAACACCGTTCTAACTTTGCGCGAGCAGACATTCAGGGGATGGGAGAACAACTAGGCGAGCCTAATTTTATCGAGCATCTCACAGACGGTACGGTAGATGTTTGCTGCCTAGAAAACAACTGATCCCGGCCAAAGGTTCAGGTACGCTTGATGGAATGTCGAAGTGGCAATGCCCTAAGTCGTCGAGATCAATGAAATGGGCAACGACGGACAACTCCGACGAGGTGGCAAAACTGCATCGCCAAG
Organism: Gammarus roeselii; assembly: GCA_016164225.1. NCBI lineage: Eukaryota > Metazoa > Arthropoda > Malacostraca > Amphipoda > Gammaridae > Gammarus > Gammarus roeselii. Next base: position 15,783 of record SDVV010008077.1, on the reverse strand, counting down.
CGTGTATGACCGTCATATTGCTAGTCCGATTCTGCATGCGCACGAGAGAGAAACATTGCGGATAATGCCAAAGAGAACGCTTTTTTTTGCGACTTCAACGAGGGTAGAATTTATAGGGACTCAGTAGACTCACTAATTGATGATGTTGGTGTCCTCAGGACGTCACCTAAAGACAACCACTGTTCTGAATAACCTGTTTGGGTCAAAGTTCACGGTTGGGGGCCTCAGTTATGAATGAGATACTGTTTATGCTGAAGAAGTCATCGTCGACGATATTGTATTCATGGTAGGAGAAGTTGTCGAACCACTTGAAGGGATAACAATTTAGAAATCGATTGGTCCAGACGGACACCACTTATCGTTAGCGAGGGGCGGAGTCTCCGAAACTGATCAGTTACTAATGTTGCGGCAATCCACGGGATAGGTGACCGAAAATCACCCAGTAATTACCGACAGATCAGTTTGACGTCGATCGTGCGCAAAACCATCAAGCGATTGATACGAGATCATCTCGTCGATTACCTGGAAGACAACAGCCAGATTCATGACACTCGCAACGCCTTCCAACAAAACTGCTGGACTTTTCAACAAGCTGATCAACGTGTACAAAGACCAGAAGACTGTGGATGTCATTTGCCTAGATTTCCAAAAATATAAATCGACAAAGTGACATACAAGAAAATGTTGCAACGCACTATGCTGGCCAGGCGCCTGCTCAACAGGGCGCATGCAAAGAGACAGCATTGGCCAAATTATGTCCGAGTGAGCCCCTGCCACCTCCTGGGACCGAGCCTCTTACTCATCTATGTGAAGGACATAGATAAGGGGCTTCTGTTCAAGGTATCTACATTTGTCGATGAAACGATGATCTGCCATCCAGCATGGAGGGAGCGGAATCGACTCGTGATACAACAAGATCTTGAAAAACTCTTTCATTGACAAAATTCATGGCGGATGCCCTTTAACCGCAACCTTAGTTTCATCTCTCGTAACTTCCTCTGCAAAACGAATGACGTCGAATTGCTGTTGAACAAGTCCTTCGTCCGTTTCCACCTTGAGCATGCCATCCGATTCTGGTCTTCACATATGAGGGGAGACATAGCCAAGCTTGAACGCATCCAGCATCGTGCTACCAAGCTCATCCCGCATTTGCGCCCTCACAGCTAAGAGGCTTTAAGAGTGCAAACAATGCTGCTAGATCAGATTGCGGTATATATATCGATGACTTACTTTAAAAAAAAATAGTTGGACGAAATAGTATTTTCCTGAAACACATGCGATCGATTCATTGAACTCGTATGAAAATCAAACTTTAGGAGCTGTTGAGTTGCACTCGACGACAACATTTTCTACAGTTCAGCTGCATCATCCATTACTATAAGAAGGATGTGTGGTTTTGCTGCTGGGTCAGTTGCACGAAAAAAGGGCGGACTTTCACAAGCAGTGTCAGTTCCTTTGCTCACTTCCACTTCGGAGGCAGTGTTCACTGTTCGCCGTAAATCATTTATTTGGGATTTTTTTTTGGCTTCTTCTTTCCTACAAAGAGTATTTTATTCTCAGCGAGGTGGATAAACAAAGATGAAGCAGTAGATGCAGGAAATGACAAGACGAACTCGACTTGTTCCCTCGACATTCGCGCGTGTACTTTAATTGTACATAGGCATGCGTGTTTGCTGAGTCATCGTATGAACGAAAATTGTGAAAACCATTCAACATGGTTCATGTTTTATAAATCAAGTTTAACTCATCCTAGCGTAATTGAGAACATGTCGTGTTGCATCTGTCCATATTTTTACTTTTCATTTGAGACGAGTGCGACCTTCTAATCTACGGAGATGCCCCTGAATATTTCATTTACTTCTGTCACAATGAAGTCTCGTGTAAATGAATTTTGCGGTCTGGTTGTCTCAAAGATCTGCAGGCAAACACCGAGGTCAGCAGTGTAAACATGGGGAGACTAAAGAAGATCAACACATTAGGATAAAAAAAATTAAGACAACCTCCGAGTAGCGTCAAAAATAAAAACGTCAATCCTATTTACTGTCAATTTTCCCTTAATCAATCTGGTATTGCATCAAATTATATAATCTCAATTTATTTTGCATCAAAAAGTTTAACATCCATCCTGAATAACGTAATTTTTATTGGTTCAATTCTTTTTAACGTCGATTTTTCATAGTTCAATCCTATATAACGTCATCTTTTTTAGCTAAATCATATATATATATAAGTCCCATCCGATACAACGTCCACCTTAAATAACACCAACCTAAACAAAACGTAAATTTTTATAAGCTTCATCCTATATAACGTCCATCTTAAACAACACCAACATGAAGAACGTCAACTTTTTCTCCGCTCCATAAAATCTGGTGCCCATCTATTTGACTCACTGCAGACTTCTGTTTTTTGCTTGCTAGCTAAGCATGTTAGGTTAGGTTAGGTTAGGTTAGGTTAGGTTAGGTTAGGCTAGGCTAGGTTAGGCTAGGTCAGATTAGGCTAGGTGAGGTTAGGCTAGCATAGGATAAGCAAGGTTCGGTTAGTGTGAGGCCTGCGGTGAGTGGAATGGATGGGGACAATGGGCTGTGGAAGCACAATAGATCCAATTGCGTGACGAAAGTGGACAAAAAGTAGACGTTCTTTTAGGTTGGGGTTATTCAAGGTGGACGTTATATAGGATGGAGCTTTAAAAAGCTTACGCTCTTTTAGGTTGGTGGTATTTACCGTGGATGTTATATAAGATGGGGCCTAAAAAAAATTGGACGTTATATAGGATTGAGAATAAAAAAGGTGACGTTATTTAGGATTGAACCTGACGTCATATAGGATTGAGCTTACCAAAGTTTACGTTATATAGGATTGACCTTCAAAAAATTGTGACTAAATAAGTTGAGCTTTATTGAGTTGATCTAATATATGGTTGATTTCAATGGATTTGGCGATTAACAAGGGTGAGGCTAACAAGTTGACGCTCTTGTAGGTTGGTGTTATTAAAAGTAGATGATTACGATTTTTAGTCGTCTCGTAAACATCTAAGTGCGCATGCTCTAAATAGCTCTCGTGCGCATGCTCTATTTTTTGAACGTAACTGTGCAAAGTAATTTAATTTTGCCGGACCCCTACAGCAGTTATATTTAACAAATGAAAGAATACTCTACAAAAGCTAACATTAAATATTGTATTAACAATGTATCAACATCAATTAAAAATAGAAATGCCTATTATATCATAGTTGAAACGAACTTGGCAGGACATCGTTGTGGGAGAGCAAGCTCTAAAAAAGTAAACAGATTCCGTACCATTCAAAACGCAAGGAGAAACGAATGAATAGATGCGAAAGCCAGAAATGCTTAGACTATGACAATACAAGAAAAAAAGCTTATAATTCGACTTGAACCGTTAATAGGACTATAATCAAATACAGAGCTATCAAGCAAATACCAATAGGCAACAGTCGATGGGAAAAAAAAAACTTCCATACAGCGAAATCTTCGATCGACATCATCTACCTTGACATTCAAAAGACCTTTTATAAAGCTCCTCACAAACACTTAGTTAGTAATTTGCACAGCATCGGATTTCGTGGTGAGCTAAATCCCTACATAAAAAGTTGGCTCACGGACAGATGGCAGCGAGTTGTATTAACGAAATTTCCTCCAATTGGGGTCAAGTGACAAACGGTGTGTCACAAGAATCCGTATTAGGTCCTGTTTTCTTAGCAATATTCACAAGCGATCTCGATAGCAACGTATCCTCAAACATTAGCAAGTTTGCAGACGATGATAAGCAAAGTGGAACAGTGCAAATACAACTTGAGCGTGAGCAGATTCAATTAGTCTTGAACAAAGTTGTTGACTAATCAGAAAAGTAGCAAATGAAAATTCAATCTCGACAAGTGTAAAGCAATGCATATTGGTCATCATAACCCTGAACACGAATACTCATTGTCCGGAAATAAACTGATTCCTGTCACTGAAGAGAGAGATCTTGGTGTCATCATTAGTAACGACTTTAAAACTAGCAAGCAATGTAACAATGCTGCCAAAGAAGGCAATGAAATGTTACACATGATATCCCGCAGAATCTCGTACATGAGCAGAAACAGTATTCTCAAGTTATATAATGTATTTGTAGGACCGCACATTGGGAATGCATTCCAATTCTGGTCTCCATGAATTAGAGAAGATGTTATTAAAATAGAGAAGGTTCAACGCTTAGCTACCAAAGTAATCCCTACGCAATGCAAAAAATCGTACGAAGACAGACTGAGTGAACTCAACCTTTATTCGCAAGAGAAGCTTCGAGTCAGGGGCAACATGATCGAAGTGCGGAAGATTATGAATGGTAAGGAAAACGTCGAGTAAGCAGGCTTCTTCACTCTAGATGCAAACGGAGTGACCAGGAACAATGGATACAAAAATTGTTGGCAAGCGTTTCACACTCAATATACACTCAACATCACGCGCATTTTTTTCATGTAGGGTTGTCGAGAAATGGAACAGACTTCCCACGGAATCTGTAAACAGCGATACAATCAACACGTTCAAGTCAGCGTTTGAAAAATTCTACCCAAATCACCGCTAAATAGTTTCCAGCTATAGCACTCTCACCAGAATATGCGTGATAAACGATGTCCGGCATTGACATCCGTACTGTGAAATTAGTGCACGTCATTGGAACTAGCACGGTAAAAATGGTGCCCGGCATTGGTTCCTGCTCGTTGCAAAACGGTGACCAGCAATGACACCTGTCGGCATTGGTTTAACGAGAAATAAAACTGTGACCATCTCAGACCAATACCGTAGGTCGGTGGCTTTCTCTTCAGATACCGATAATAGTTGTTTCGAGTATCTTAGTTAAATGCTATTTCCCCCGACAAATTTTCATTTTCTTGATCTATTAGAACAGAAAATTTACAGACATGATGCTCTCTTAGACGTCCTACTTCAGACCTAATCTCCTTACTATAAAAAGGACCACAATGCCACCACAAACTTCTCAGGTAACGTCTGTATGTCTATGCATACACGCATATTACGTGACTGAAAGAGAAAAGTACGACGCATAGTTTTCTTTCACCGTGCAAAACGCATGCATTTGAGCACATTAGGAAGTTTTCGAATAGTAAACGAATTCGCGTGGGATGAAAAAAAATGGCGGAGGTTAGTTGGCATCGACAACCTTCCGACCTGTGTTTGGGCTACACACTGACATCAGATCGGCAACGTCGCCAACTTTGGGAGGCCGGATTCAGAGGCCCTTTGACATACAAGTGTAATTTTTATTTTTTGTGTATTGATCTTGAATTCTTTCAGATCTATAATGTTTTGCGACGAATTTCAAATATTATTCCCGTGATTGAACAGCAAGAACGAAGACATTACTCCATAGTAAGAAAAGAAAAGAAAAATTCCGAAAACTAAGACAGGAGATGAGACTAACGAAGGTCACTATCACAAAACAAATTCCTAATTCGTAGCTTAACCACCTCTTAGACGCAATTTTTTTGCACTACGAGGGCTAATGGGAGAAACAAATTGAGTTTTATAACAGCCACATGCCACGAACATCTCACTTTTGGTATGGCGGGCATGGCCGCTCCTGTTGATCGTTGACCGATTTAGAGAACAAGCTTTGAGGCTTCGAAACTGTTCAATGTCTTATAATTAATATGAATATATGAACAGGCTCTCCCGTTTCCTGTGAAGTTCATAATGGAAAAAAATGGGTAAATATGCGTTTGTATCAACTCTCTTAGGCTGATTCCCTTTAATATCTCATAGTTGGTGATACCAACGCATTTGTCAAGAATTTAATTTCTCTTTATGTGATATTGTCCATAAGGTTTGACTATTTGCTATAGTTAGATGATCATATTTTTCAATTTCAGTGACGTGCGTATAAACACTGTTTACCAACTATTTATATATATTTAAGAAACGAATAAACAATTATTAAATCATTAAATTCCATCGTCTAGCAATGGGTTTTCAATACTTAGGTATAATACATCAAACTTAGTTTTTATATGCACTATTTGAATTAGCGAAACGAGAGATAAAGTGAATAACTAACATCGAACATGAAACTCATATAAAATCATGTTTACGACTTTTTAGATGAGGCAAAACGAGTATTATATTTGTACAAATTATATGGCTGTAATGCTCAATTTGGTCCTGCCCGAAGCCTCGCGCTTATCTATTCAAAGGCTTAACGGCTAATCAAGCAACGGTTTGACCCTGGGTAGAATAATGACCCAATATTATCCTGTGCTTTGCATTGAGAGAAGTATTGTTGGGCTGCAGGAGGTAGAATGGTAAATGAAGTGATCAAATGAAAGCATATGGTCATCACGCATCAGGACATGTACGTCATGATATAAACGGTTTTGCATTGCTAATGACAATCCGAGGGAGATGACATGCAAACAAATGTTCACTAATAGCAGTTTTTGCATTAGTAATGGCAATCACTTAAAAAGGTCGTGAAACAACATGTTAATTAGTTATTGGATTTGGTCGCATTTAATAGTAATTGCTAGTATATTTTACAAATGAAATGTTCATCTGTTAATAATTGGTCTTTACCGTGCGTTTTAAATTAGATTCTGAGTATTTTATGATCTATGCTGTTCCGTGGATAAGAGATGAGTCGAAAAAGCCTATGCTAGTGATGGATAGAATTGCTTGATTGCATTGTCACTTAACTCATCATTTATGTTCAGGTAAAACTTTCCTTGTGTTTCATGTAATATGGTTGCCTCATTGAAATAACGAAGGTTAATGTTGACTTCAGCATTAAATACCATGTCGTGCAAATGTTTTTTGTTTGTGATTGCAATCAAATAGTTATGTCCAAATACAAAATAGGACATATCTGCATGAAAAGGGGTTATAAGTATGATGAGTAGTTTACAATGAGCGTTCTAAGATCATTATTTAATGTTCACATTTATATTTATTATAAATCACTTATCGTTTGTGAGATCTTTATGGTAGTCTGTGGTTGGAGCACACGATTTAAGCCCTCAAGTTACACTGATTCTCAGCATATTGACACGAGCTTGGTGTTCTCTGGTGCATTGAGTGGGGAAACCTACCAATTATGCTCTGTTCTCATAACCGGCTGCAAACTAGTATCTCAGATTCTCTTAAGCCAATATCAGTGTATCCTAATATATAATTGATATTAGCTCATTTCGCTAATTATAAACAAAAGTGTGGCTTTTAAGATGAACCGATCTTGCTGTTTCATACTTTAGCACTCATTTGTATTACATTCGTGAAGAAGTTTGAGCTGCCATATTTTTCGAATAAGCGAGATACCAACAAGTTCATAGCGTGCGTGCATTGTTGCTTTAATTGCGTCAGATTTTTTATGTCATGTGTGTATCACTGCTTCGAATGGGTAAGTCATTTACCTCTGTCAACACAGTGTTTACATGCATAACACAGAAGTTACCGGCACGTGACGATCGCCAGCAATTAGTTCTTGGCGTATTAGGCATGCACAGAAAAGAATGTTGGTTCAGTCGGTAGAAAGATCCGACCATGTAATCTGTTACAGAAGACAATGTGGAAGCAAACAACATAATCTAATTTAACAAATGTTGTTTGGAAACATACGACAATGACAGACGAGACTCGGTGCTGCCAATACAAACTCAAAAACATGAGAACATAATACGCCGTGTCAGAGGACAGGAGTGATATATTAGACAGCTAGAAATCGCACACATGCGCGTACGTGATGTGTATATGCGGTATGAGGAGCGGTTGGCGAGTAGAAGAGGTGAGACAGTACCAGCTCAACTTCGATTCCACCCGGCTAGAATACTCGCTCCCGAACACGTTTCCTTCCATTTTCATTCTTAATCTAAGCCCTCCTGTTGTATAATCATAAGTGTAAATACAAATATTTCACTTAAAGACACATTGAGTATTAATACTGGGATATTCTCAGTCATCCATATCGAGAGATATAACATTGACGACGAGGTGAAGAATTCAGTGTATATTTCATTAGTTAAAATTGAAGATGATAACACTAAAAAATAGCTGAAGAAAATGGACAATCGCAGAAAATGTTCCACCCGAATACGAAAGGCATTGGAGACTTCCTGGATCGTTCTGAGTTTCAAAACTACAGAGCCCTGACAGCAGCAAAGGATGACGTGCGAGAAAAAGCGTCACTGTAGTGATCATGCTCCAACAAAAAATCAAGCCAAAGAGCATACAAGAAGCAACATACAACGAGTTGGTAGCAACTCTGGCATCAATATACTCAACGCAGAAGTCTACAATTGGAGCGTCTGTACAGCTCATGAGGCTAAATTAAAGGGGAAGCGAGACGGTCGAGAGGAACGCTCGATCACTCATCGAGTTTGGAAGCAAGTGTGAATACCGGAGTGCTGCAAGAGTAGACTCCTTTGGGATCAATTCATCGCTGGATTACAATTCAGCAGGTTGATCACAGCACTGATCACGGAATGCAAAGAGAAAAGCTCCGAGGACGCCGTGACAAGAGCAAGGACATTCCAAAAAATATCGGCATACGTAGAAGACAAGGTCTCGATATGTTACGGAGAAAGAGTGTACCAGAACAAGCCTTAACACTCACATAGATCGGACCGCCACACAAAAGGATTTAAGAAAACCTACGCAAGGTGTACGCCAGCATAAGGTGTACGACTAAAGGCAAGCACCTTGCGTAGGAGTGCTATACACCCAAGATAATGTATAACAAGTGTGGGAAGGTGGGGCATCTGGCAAAAGCATGTTAATCTGGAGTCTACACCAATACACGGAATGAAGCAAATCACATCGCTTAAGCGGACGATTGCACGCCACCCAAAGAGAGAAATTGATAGATTACTTAACTCTAACGAAGATCAGGAACAGAATCACAATCATGATACAAATGAGCCTCAACCGACACAGGTGAGCACCCTCCTTAACGGACTACGAGATGCGGAGGAGGAGTGGCCCCGGATGAGGGATCATAAGCGGATCCACCAAGCGAAAAATGAAGGCTATACGGAGGCAGTGACACCGCAAAGAATCCACGGGTTAGCAATGGAAGGGTCGCCAAGCCAAAAGCCAACGATAATAACAGTAAGCAGAATATTTTTTTGTGGGTGCCTACACAGGGGATGCCAAGTGTAGAATAGGACGATCCCCATTTTATGTGTAGTGTAAATTGAACGGTCAAACAGTGAAATTGTAACTAGATACGGTTCATCGATAAGTATTATCAAAGAAAATAAGATCCGTGACATTGCAAGAGCTAAAGTATGCGATACGTACCTGGAAACGATAATATTCATTGGGCAAACAACGCTTCCGTTAAACGGTAAAGGTACGGCCAACTGCATACATTTCTTGTTGTGAAAGACAATTTATCTCCATTATTCGGTCGTGACTTATATGAGAGGTTCAAAATATCTGTTAATATGCCCGAAGAAGTACCGTATGCTAGAACTCTTACCAGTTGCAGTCTATTCGATAAGTACAGTGAGTTTTAGTCTCCTAATTATAGTAGCCACGTTAAACACAGTGGTAATTTTAAGGTTGATGTGACAGTAAATCCATGTTTTATAGACCACAAAGTGTACCATTTAGATACAGATGTACTGTAAAGGAAGAGATAACGAATTTAGAGAACGCTGGAATACTTGAAAGTGCATAACTCTGACTGAGCTTCTCCAGTTGTTGTAGTTTTGAAGCCGACTGGTAGAATTCGACTTTGCTGCAACTACGTATTATCGATCAATAAATTCACGGAAACGATAACGAATCAATACTGGGAACATTTGAAATGCCAAGGTCTTTTCACGTATCGATTTTCAAAATGCTTACGTACACCTTCCTTTAGACGCAGAATCCAAGAAATTCAAAGTCATTAATAAGTCAGAGGGACTCTTCTATTATAATTAATTACCGTTTGGCATATCTTTCGCCAGTGCAATATCCATGGGCTTCATTTCGCAAGTTCTTCCTAGCATACCAAATACAATGTTTTATATTTGTGATGTTTCAGTTCTAACTAATACGCAGAAAGAACATCTAGATGTATTAGACAAGTTATTCACAGCCTTACAGGGCGCATGTGTCAAAATAAATAACAACAAGTCCTGTTATTTGACCAGTATTGTAGCATACCTAGATCATGTGTTATCTTACGAGGAGCACGACCTAACCTCCTAAAGTTTCAAACAATTATAGAGGAATCTTGCCCATCAAATGTTAAAGAAGTGCGGAGTTTCGTGGGATTGTGTACCTAATACAGTAGACTCATACACGATTTCCACAGTGCATTCACACCATTGCACGCCCTTCTGAAAAAAAGCTAAGTTCGTATGGGATACAAATCATAAAGCATGCTTCGAGACCATTAAGGACCTCTTCATAGGTACTAAAATAATAAAATTGTTCGACACAAATCTAGAAACAGTCATTGAGACCAATGCTTGCAGGTACAGCATAGCTGCAGATTTATTGCAAAGACACAACGATGCTTTTTCTCGCAAATTTAAAATTTGCACTGACCATAAACTATTAGTAAAGTTCTTAGGGCGTAAAAACGCAACGCCAGTCAACTGCAGTGCAAGACTGCAGAGATGAAACTTGAGACTGAGCCAATTAAATTACACAATCATTTACGTACATGGCGAATTAAATTACATTATTGATCGACTTTGACGACTTCTGTTTGCAAAGTCAAAAGATTACTTAGAACCTACTGACCTCGTATTGTTGTTGAGAGATTTGGAATCATACAACATCTCAGCGAAAGACATTAGCATGGAAGCACAAAAGGATCTACAGCTATCCCAAATCAGGCATTACATTATGCATGTGTTCCCAAAAACGGCAGACAACGTCATAAAACCGTTCCAGAAGGGTACACAATAACTGCATTATGTATGGTAACAGGGCGGTGGGCCGCCAACGCTACAGACCCAAGTTCTTAAAACTGCTACACGTAAACCATTCCGGTATATCAGCAATGCAATGGACTGTTCGTTCATTGGTATGATATTTTATGATAGATGAACACTCTGAAAATTTCCTTAAAGAATGTAGCAAATGCGTGGCGCACGCTAGAATTCCTAAGCAGACATCAAAGAGAGCATGGCCAAGACCCATAAACAAATGGTCGAGGTTACACATCGATCATTGTTTCTCACAAGACAAAATTATGTTAGTCGTGGTTTTCCCACTGACACGTTATATTGAAACTGAGATCATTGAAGAGCGTAAGTTCTGAAGCAACAATTGAGAATCTGTACATATTCTTTCGCAACGGCTTACCATGATCCATAGAACAATTTCAAAACTACTTTGCACAAAAGGCTATTGAGCACGTGACGTCATCCCTTTATCACCCGAGCTCAAATGGTCAAGCTGAACGCAGCGTAGACATACCCAAAAATGAAATGAGGAAAGCTACGTGAACTGCTAAAGAAATGTTACGCCACGTATTGTTACATTATTGGCATTGTATCATTGAATTGTAGAGTGTATGTAACTGAGAAAGAGCGAATAACCTCAGGACATGCACAGGAAAAATTGCATAAAAACTGTAAATATTACTATGATCCAAGTAGATGATAATGTACTTGTGGTAAACTTGGGACAAGGCCGTAAATGACTATACAAAGTTGCTAACGAAAAAATAGCTTTAATATGTGTAAAACTCATGTAACTAAACTAGATATTATTTGGTCAAGACATGTTGAATAGCTGCTACCTTGGATTGTGTTTGAGAGCTCAGTCCCGGACGCCGCCACAGGTCAACGCTGCTTCCCTCTACTCACCACCGGCAAGAGAGGCGCACAATCGTCACGCTCTCCATCCGCCGTCAAAGGAGCGAGAGGAGGGACAGCAGGGCAGCCCAAAATGATCAAGTTTACCCCAGATCAGCATTTTTCGCCGGCCCCGGCCCTGCACTGGCACGGAGGAGCGGCACCCCTCCGGAAGTCATGCAAAGTTTATCAAGGACAGAATCAGAACTCCATTCCAGGACAACGGGCTAGATCCTCAAGCACGCCGCGCCCTCAAGCACTCCACCTGTGCGACAATGCTATCACTTCTTGCTGGTTAGCGGTAATGAGGCAAACGTGGTTCATCCGGATCGGACGATAGGAAGCTATCAAGCTGTCCCTAGAACCTGCCGAGTTCCCCTTTGTTGTTTTCAAGCTGGCAGGGGGGCAATTGAAGAGCCTTGGTCTCGAAACGAGGCGAGTGTTCTCTCTCGACGTTTAAAATCTTTGCAGGGCCCGACCACTCACAGGGGACACCACACAGAACCGGTCTCTTCTCCTACTAGTATATGTGACATTGCAGTCTTGTCCATCTATTTTAGGTGCAAGTCCACGACAGATTTCCCACACATAAATTATTTCTTAACGCTCTCGGCGTCTCTCTAGCGAGTAGGTGCTACCCGACAAGTGAAGGTTCTCTTGATAGCATCCCGTTCCCTCATCCGGCCAATCCCAGACGGGCACCACAGCTGGACACAGAATTCAAGGAGTGGAAGCACTAAAGCTTAGTACCGTGTTAGCATGGGTAAAGCATCTTCTGTTGCGAAGGTGCGGAGGATCCACTCCATACGCTGTCTTCCGCTTGCGACAACTTCACGAATCTGGGTATTGAAACCAGCCGCGTCATTCTTAACTACTCCAAGGTCACTGAGCTCCAAAGGCTTCTGGATTGGGGCTCCCTGTGTTGTGCTGTTCCCGTAGAACTAAATGTTGGTAGCCACCGTCCAATGGTAGATCGCTTTAAGGTCAACCTGCACAGCTCACAAACCAAGACACTCATCATCGTGTTTCACAATCAAGTGCCGTCAGAAAACGAGGATGCAACGCTGTGCTGCAAGACGTCACTGACATCAACAATATGTACAAGAAACAAGATCGGTCCCAAATGAGACCACTGCGGGACCCCGCAGCCCACATCAGATTCGGCAGGCACCGCACCCTCCACCGCCACGCACTGTCTTCACCCTGTCAAGAAGCTCCATATCCACATGTTCAGGTGCCCGCGGGCGCTAAGTGAAGACAGCTTCATGAGTAGCACTCAGTGATCGACTTTGTCTAAAGCACTTGCAAAATCATGATACACGACATCCACACCCAGTCACCGCTCCAGAACCTCCAAACTGGCTGCGACAGGCAGGATCACTGTCTCCTGAAGCCGTGCTGGCTCTCGTTGAACATCCCGTAACGCTCCATAAACCCCACCATCCTCTTCACCACAATAATTTTTAGGGTGCAGATTTGTCTCTTGTCTTGTATATCGGGGTTAATTTCCCAATTTTTAGTTTCTGTGGAACCCTGCCACAATCCAGTGGCTTTCTCCACAAAATGCAGAGAGGCTCCTAAAGTGTTGCACTGGTCCTCTTCAGCGTAATCGACGGACCCCGTCAGGTCCTGATGATGAGCCAGCAGACAATTCCCTCACCGCCTCCACAAAATCTTCGGGTGAGAAGTCAATGTCTCTGATTACCGGCCCGAACTTCTCTGTCAGCCGCCCATCAGCCATTTCGGGTAGATCTTATTCTGGCAGCGGCAGGCTGAAAACAGACTCATACTGGGCCCTCAGCATTTTAGGCATCGCCCGAGGCTCGCTCACCAACTCTTTGTCATGTCTTAAGGGGCCAACGCGAGTTCTTATTTGCGATTTGGACTTTGCATAGCTGGAGAAACACTTTGGGTTGGTCTTAATAGTCTCAACAGCTCTTTTATCTTCTCGGCGTCGCTCTTCGTCGTGAGGCAGACTCAAGTGCTTCTCAACTTGCAGGATATGCGACACATGAGCATCCCTGTCAGTACCGGTGTATGGTTACCTCTTCAAAAATTTACTCCTCTTCCTCTTGAGAATCCTGCGATCGCGGCTACATTTCTTCGTGTCAGGAGTGCTCTTTTTTTTGAGGGGGGGGGGTTGTTTGATACACATGCTCAGCACTCGATCGAGGGTGATTTCATACGTCCGTTCGAAGTCAACAACCAGCATCAGCTCCCGCCAGTTCACTCTTTTTAGCCCATCTGCGATCTCGTCCCACTGAGTATTTTCATGGAAGAAGTTCAGTGTCTCGAAGCCTCCACCTGATAGCCGATGCATGTCAGCTGGCAAACTGAATCCCAACGTAGTCTCGGAAACTACCAGCCGTTGATCTGACACGATAGTGTCCTCCACCTCAAATCCATAGAGGAATGTTTATTTGTATATATGGGTCGAATGACTTTAAAGTTCACAAGAAGAAGTCGGTTCCTCGTAAAAATAGTACTCGGCTGTCGCTTGCAATCTCGTAATAAAAATTTCGTGTGTATATATAGTAATACATGAGTTTAAATTAAAATCGACAAATGACAAATGAATTATCCTAAGGTAGAGGAAGTTCCCTATGGAACGAAGTGAAGGTCACAACAGTGTGGGGTTGGAATGACATTCCGACCGACCCACTGAAACCTCTCCTGCTGCCTTAGATTACCAGATGACAATATGCTTGTGGCATTCCACCCTGCACCGCCAAGCTCAGACATTGCCGGAACCCCAGGGGTTCCCTAGGTTCTCCCGTTGCCTCAACCAGGCGATGGTATAATCTTGGATGTAGTCTCTCCGTAGCTGCCGGCAGTTTCTATAGCGATAGGCTCAAACTGAAAACGCCTGGCAAGGTCCCTATATTTAACTCGCTGGCGGCGCTCTGCATCGCTAGCAGCTGATCCTGAAGCCACTGCACTATTATTAAAGTGAGTCTCCGCCATTGTGTCGACGCTTGTGCTGTCGCAGCAGAGACTCTTGCCATTTCGGAAAGGGCAAGAGTCTATGCTGTGACTATTGCCTATCAGTATCAGTGCCAACGAGCTCAAGAAAGCATGGTATGCCGGCCGTCTTCAAAGCCCTCTTCGCAATGCCATTCAGAGCTGCGTGTCTCGGATGACGACCAGAACTGTAGCGGCTCAGAATTGCAATTCATCACGCAGGGGTCCATTGTCCCATGAAAACCAACGTTTCCAAGAAAATTTGTTTACACGAAGCACCCCTATCCTGTATATACTACATGCCGATATACTGCGGGTGACAATCAGTCACTTCACGATTTTTCACGGAGTAGAGCGACGAAGCACTAAGTGATCAGGGCACGTTTGGCCGTACGGCAAGTGGTTTCTTGACGGCGCAAAAGAACGAAGGCAGAGGTGATTAGGAAACTGTCAGCCGTAGAGGGAGGGATGACTGGTGGGAGCAAAACGACGAAGGCAGAGTTGATCAGGTGGCGGTCGAGCCGTAGGGGGAATGATGATGTCTTCGACCGTGTCGAACAAGGAAAAATCACTGAACATTTTTTTTGTTACAGAAACACAAGGGGATCCCAGGGCTGATGCCCTCGAGTGTAATGGACACTGCCACGGCGGTCCGTTCCCCCTGGGGAAATGGAAAATTCCAAAATTTTACTTCTTCGGAAACGCTTAGCGTTGGCCACCCAGACGTGCTAGAGACAATCGGAAAAAAGTTTCTTGCAGAAAAAGAGTAAGGCTAAAGCATTTTGTTCTTCCAAAACATTTTGCATTCGGAAAAAAAAAGTTATTGATTCTCAAATTTGGGCAAAAATGAACTTATCGATTTGTGACTTTTTGATTTATGAAATTGTAGGCGATCCCGTAAGCAAAATTCAAATTTGCGAAAAGGTTCAACAGAAGAAAGGTAGAAGAACAACTTTAAACTCATGTCTTTTAGATTTTTGCACCTCCGTTTAAAAGTTATTCGAAGTCAAAGT
>SDVV010008076.1:6206-17395 GCA_016164225.1 Gammarus roeselii | reverse complement strand
TAAAATAAACTGGGAGATGAAATGTTTTAATTGAAATGCAATGTTGGTGACTTTTTTTTATTGATGTCAGGGAAAGTTTGTTAATTTTATTTACACTTACAAACACGGTGTCGATTTACATATGCACAGATTCTTATCTATTTGAAAAGGTTCGCTTATATAACGGGTTGCAGCGTAACTGACACCAGATATTTTTTTTACCCACGACCATCTATGGGCTGGCCTTTAACCATTCAGGAGACAGGCCAGAATGTCTCACTGTGTCGATTTACATATGCACAGTGTTTTTGTAACATAGAGATTTTTCGGTTATATAGAGGGTTGCTGGGTAGCTGCCAGCTGATATTAGTTTTTCACCCACGACATGTATGGGCTGGCCTTCAACCATTTAAGAGACTGGCCAGAATGTCTCACACGGGGTCAGGTAGGGCCGAAAGTAGTGTATATAACCGCGAAAAACGCCCTGGAAAACCGGACCGCGAAAAACGCCCCGGAAAAACGAACCGCGAAAAACGCCCTGGAAAAACGGACCGCGAAAAACGCCCTGGAAAAACGGACCGCGAAAAACGCCCTGGAAAACGCGGCGCAAGAATTGCCCTGGAAATAAGGAAACCAAGACGGCCCTGGAAATACTTACTGTAAATATGCTTTTTGTGAAGGAATTAGATTGGCGATAAAAGAGCCGAAGCAAGACGCAAATGTGAACGAATTCGATAGGCGATAATGTGGGTGTATGAATATGCTTTTAGTGAAGGAATTAGATAGACGATAATTAGGATGTATATTATTTGTTAATGTGTCTGACTCAGGCGCTGTATTTCTCGGACATTGTAGTTATATGTTTAGACAAATTGATCAAGATAGTAACTTATGGTTCATAGAGATACCAAGAACGTAGGTTTTTTGTGACTCGACCGAATATACTTTTAGTGAAGGAATTAGATAGGCGCTAATTATGTGTGTCGGCCGATTATGCTTTTAGTGAAGGAATTAGATAGACGATAATTAGGATATATGTTATTTGTTAGTGTGTCTGACTCAGGCGCTGTATTTCTCGGACATTGTAGTTATATGTTAAAACAAATTGATCAAGTTAGTTACTGATGGTTCATAGAGATACCATGAACGCAGTTTTTTTGTGAGTCGGCCGATGCATTTGTTAGATCGCATCTCGAGTGCTTTGTTGTATTTGGGTCAAGTGAGGTACTGATGGTACATAGAGGCTAACCGTGACGGGGTGGGGAAGAGGGGAGTCAGTCGCGCGATATTGGGGGGGGGGGGCTACATATAAACAGCCCTGGAGATAGGGACTCCATATATAATTTGTGAAGGAATAAGGGCGTCTGTGATCAGACAGAGACAAATACTCAAGTGGGTTTCAATGTAGGTATGACAGTTAGCGATTTTTCTCGAGATATAGGGTCCTCTTGGGGAATTTCAGTCTCCTTACGGTATCTTATTGATTTTATTTACGATTGCTTACGTACGGATTATAAAGACGTACGTTATTAGGTCTTGTCAACGCTGTATATGATTGTACTATTCCGAACGGTATGATATATATCACTTTGTTTGTTATTGGATGACTCATTTGAATAGAAATTTTTACTGCTCAAACCTGAATTGTTAGGATATTCGATATAGTTATGCCAGGAATATTGGTATATATTAGGAGAGCATAGCTAGTTGTGCTCTATTTGACACATTTTCGGAGGTTGTTTTGGTGGATTTTTTTGCGGTGAGATGCTTGAAGCCAGCTTGATGTTGAATATAGGCTATGAACATTTACAGGTTACAACATGTTCATGTCGATGTGCTTTCATATTTTTTTCACGCAAAACTGTCCTCGGGTGGTTGTATTTCTGTGGATTATCGATACGACCGCAATCCTAATTATCTTCGTATTTGTTTTACGGTATTATTTCACATGAGTATTTACTGCTTTTCTACCCTTACCTGCTGGTCTGAGACCTCGGACATGCAAGCATCATACTGTAACACGTTGGTTGCAAGCAAATGATCTCACTCGGGTATTTTTATTAGTCCCAGCAGTCATTTATTTGTTTCATCGTACACATGATTTTTTAGTTGGGCTTCTTGGAGAAGTCCATGTATTCAGACAGAGACGATTTCCGCATTTTCCGTGTCAATATCGGGGTTAACCTTTAAATTCTAGACTCATACTAGGCTCATTATTAGTTATATCCAGGATGCGACTTTGCCTGATTTTGTTCAGAAAAGATGGGTGAATCAGATGCAAGATATGTCTGAAGTATTATATGTGACTGGAATAGGTCAATAAATTGTTATAGATTTGAATGGTATCGTAGTAAAAAATAGCGTTATTCTCATGATCTCAGAGTTAATGTCAGATATTTTGGAGGAATGTATATTTAAGAGGTGCAAGTACATCATGCATCTTTATGGAATTTTCGTTATTGATCCCCTGCAAATGTATACTTTAACATTTAGAAAGCGATTTACTTTGTTACAAATTTGGTCTTGCTGATAGGGTATTGTGTATTTATTGTGCGACCATTCTTCAATATTTAGGAGGAGTTAGAGAGTCCCCTAGGCAAAAGCTCATTCTGTTTATGCTTGTTTGTGTAAATGGACCGATTCATTAGAATGGATACCATAATGTAGTATAATTTTTTATGTGAATTATAGCAGAGTAGAGATCCTTATTTAGCTATTTTATATAGTTTCCTTAGATAATGTTTTTTTTTTTTCACGAGAATCATATGAAGGTCAATATAAGAGGTGTAAGTCCGTACTGCATCTTTGTGGAATTTTCGTCATTGATACCTGGCAAATGTGTAGTTTAACGTTTAGATGATAATTTTCTGAATGATTGGGTCCTAGTGTAGAGGTGGTTTATACTCTTTGGTTGTCATTTTGGAGTTCATACATGTTCAGCGGGATGTATCTTTGTTCGAGCCTCTTCAGAGACGATGGGTTAACAGACGCGAGGTACGTCTGTGGCATCGTATCATGACTGTGTGTTACCTCTAAATTTGTTATATATCGGTGGTAGATTGCTGAGAAGTGACCTAGTAAAGCATTATAGAGTTAATTTTTATGACACAATAGGCTTGGATTTGTACCTCCCCAGTGGCATAGCATCAGATAGGTCCAGGAATTTATTATAGATTTCTATGGTATAATGGTATAAAATAACATTTTTCACATTAAATCAGCGTTAAATGTAAGTTATTTTCGGTATGGCTGTTATGTTAGTATACGATCTTAGCCATGAACCAGATCACGTCGGATATTGGAGTAGGATTCATCATCTGGGTGCGGTAAGATACACAGAACATATTAGTTAATCGTTGTTGCATAGGGTAGCGTATCAAATCTTATTTAGCTATTTCTGGATGTTGGTGTATATTTTGATTTGATATCATAGGAATATATCTGTATTCGATATAAATGTGCCTATTTTCACGGGATGTTGGGTATAAAATACGCTTATTTGGATGTAATGCTTCAAAAATTTGGTGTGTTCCCCCTCTCGACATTGGATTTGGGTCCAGTTAATATTACCTCGGAGAACTATTCTACCGGATTTTTGTTGTGTGTTAGTGTTGAAATTCTTCAATAATCGAATGTACATCTCAATTATTTTATCCAATCGCAGGTCTTTGCTAGATGCTTATTCCCGCAAGTTATACTTATATAAATGTTTGTATTTCGTTTACACTTCAGACACTTAGAAGTTTTTGATTTATTCAGGCTTTGTTATGAGACTGCGTTCCCATTCAGAATATTTGACTTTTTCGACCATTCACCAGATCCACTTTAACATTTTCCACTGAAGGTCTGTAATGATGGCCATAATCCAAACTCATTCTAACCTAGATTTACGAAATATTGCTTATTATTCCCCGTTTCATACTTATGTTAGGTATTTTCCTTCATTGATTCAACCTTCATCCTTATCAAATCTATCCCCTTGACCATGTAGTTTTACCAATCTTTTGCAGATTGTGTGCCTACATTTTTATATGTATATTTTTTCACTTCGCTTGTTACAAGTCCAGTAATATCGACCAGTCTCGAGTAATGTTAGGTCATCGCTCGTTTGTGGACTTTCGGGTTCAAAACGTTCATGTAAACTTACCCCATACGTCAGTATGTGTTACGAATGTTAAAGCGTTAGCAAGATTCATGTAGGGTTTAAATGTTGGAATATGATTTTTTTTTGTTGTGTTGGACGTTTTGCTCCTTCTATTTTCGTCTATTATATCAAATATTGAATAAATCCACTCAAACAATTTTTCATATAGATCTGCATTGTAATGTCCGCAATTGACAAGATCTAGGATATAAACCTTGTCGAAGGTTCATAATTAGTGAAATATATTTCAATGTACGATAACATAGATCAAATATCGATGAATGCAAAATGGGTTACCATACAATGACGAATACATTATTACCTAGGCAACTTACACTATTCTATCCAATAGTTATGAATTTTTAAATCAAGTTTGATGGTTATGTATGATATTGATATGTATGAAACTCTCCACTAGGGCTGCATATTTATCATATCAAAAGCAGTTGAATACATTTTCTTCAATTTGATCCAGCGAAAAACCTTCTGCAGATGTTTGGATTCCAGAATTTATCGATTGCTCTGTTACATGTTCGGATGAAACTCAGCAAGTAGGATCCAAGAAAACTAATGCACTTCAATCTGTTACATTTTTTTAATGTGGGTCAGTTATACGCGATGTTAGTTTCAAAGATTTAGTCATTCTAACCAATAATTATAATTTTCATTCAAGTTTGATGGATATGTATGATATTTTGTCATTAATTTGTGAAATGTACATTTCAAATCCCTCCCACACGGCTCTATTTTTTGTAGTTTTTCTTCTAATGTCACACACCAGGTACACATATAAACGCTTTGTACGCATATTCAGGAACGGCCATGGTATAATGACGTCGTATACAGTGATATTTACCGATACAATGTAGACACACACACACACACACACACACACACACACATTTTTGATACCATATACATGATCGGTTAACATCTGAGGCACTTTACCTCAGATATATGTTTTTTCCATTTTAACACAAGCCCTTGTTATTGTTACAGGATATTTATTATGAACCACCTTCACGTCATGATAGGTAGAAAGAACTAAGCATCTTAACCTATCCTATCCTTTTCTATCCAGGAATTATATAGTATCGATCGAGTTTTCCTGCATAAATTTGTTACTATTTTTTTTCGATTTATGATAGATTCCTTTTCATCCTCTCCACTTTGCTCTAACAAAAATTCAACATTCATAACTCAGAATTTTGTTAACATGTGCTAGAAGAAGAAATTTCCGAAGGTGATATGAGTCGGTTCGAATAAATATTGACTAGTGTGGAAAAATAACAATTATCTCAGAATGAACAAACAAGAATCAAAAGAGTGGGAGATATCATTCATAAATGTATGCAGGAAAAAAGGAAGTCTGCTTTGGGAAACTAATGTGGGCGCGTTACATTCATATGTCAGTAAGTTTAGGACGGGGGGAGGGGGAGGGGTTAAAAGAACCCGAATCACGATAATTTATATGATCCAAGGGTAAAATCTTCATCATGATTGTAATACAGCTGTGGTTGTAGACAACAGATTATTCCTAAGAACAAAAAGAGAAACTGGAACGTATTCAAATTTCTCAATGATGAATCTCAGAATGACTTTGAATTGGAAAAGATTCGAATAATTAAGTTCAAGAAGAAGAAATAATACATTTATTGACACACGGGAACGGAACAGCCTTCGATATCCGCATCAAAGATATGATGGAGTAAAAGATGGATTTTGAGAGAATACTGATATATAGTGATGAAAAGTACTGTTGGATGACGAACAACGCTGTTTAAATATCAAAAACCAGGAATATGATATTGATGATGGCAGCAAGGTCTGTAAATAATGCTAATAAATACCAATAAAAACTATGTATGTTCTCAATGAAATGTTTATATTATCCTAAACTCGAAGGTTAAGTAATGAATTGTGTACATCGTGACAGACGGACAGACGAATCTTCGAAAACGATAAAAAACAAAAATTGTTTCAAGGGGTGAAATGATGCCAGAAAACCTAGCTCGAGGTAAATGATCAAGATGTGTTACAAAATGGTATGATATAAATCAGCGTTCGATCAGATCTTGAAACGAAGTCATCGTTAGGGATAAGAAAAATATAGGAAAGAGACATATGAAAATTCAGAGATGCAAGTTGTCAAAGGTTGTAGAGTTAACCGGAGATATTGAAGTAAATTAAGAACATCATGGTGTGAGACTAGGTGTCCGTTTGTATGAAACTGAATACATATTTGAAATAGTTGAAGCATTCAATCCATCCAAGTTTGAAAATGGGGGATTCCCTGGTAACGTATATGACTCGAGAGTGACAATGAAATAAATAACATGTATGTTAGAGTGATATTTAGAGTTGTCTGGAGGGGATCATATGTATATATCAATGACTGAATACCGTACGTATGGTCCGATCAGGTTATGATGGGTGTGAATAATATGTTAAAGTGACGTAGAATTGTGTCAAAATCAAAAATGATATGAATTACCCGTAACATTCTTACCATCTAAGATTGAAAATGGGTCCTTTCTGTTAACATATATGGGATGAGAGTGACAACAAAATAAATCGCATATATGTTTAAGTGTTATCTAGAGTCGTTTGGAGGGCTTCATATATATATATATATAGCAATGATTGAACACCATACATAAAGTTAGGTTACGTTTGGATTTTGATGGGTGTGAATAGGCTTGATCAAAATAGGGCAAAGTGGAGAGGATGAAAATGAATATATCTTAAATCGATAAAAAAGTAACAAATTTATGCAGGAAAACTCGATCGATACTATATAATTCCTGGATAGAAAAGGATAGGATAGGTTAAGATGCTTAGTTCTTTTTACCTATCATGACGTGAAGGTGGTCCATAATAAATATCTTGTAACAATAACAAGAGCTTTTGTTCTAATGGAAAAAACATATATCAGAGGTAAAGTGCCTCAGATGTTAACCGATCCTGTATATGGAATCAAAAATGTGTGTGTGTGTGTGTGTGTGTGTCTACATTGTATCGGTAACTATCCCTGTATACGACGTCATTATACCATGGCCGTTCCTGAATATGCGTACAAAGCGTTTATGTGTGTACCTGGTGTGTGACATTAGAAGAAAAACTACGAAAAGTAGAGCCGTGTGGGAGGGATTTGATATGTACATTGCACAAAATAATGACAAAATATCATGCATATCCATCAAACTTGAAGGAAAATATATAATTATTGGTTAAGTGGGTTAGAGTGACTAGATTTTTGAACCTAACATCGCGTATAACAGTCCAACATTAAAAAATGTAACAAATTGAAGTGCATTAGTTTTCTTGGATCCTACCTGCTGAGTCTCATCCGAACATGTACATAACAGAGCTATCGATAAATTCTGGAATCCAAACATCTGCAGAAGGTTTTTTGCTTGATCAAATTGAAGAAAATGTATTCAACTGCTTTTGATATGATGAATATACAGCCGTAGTGGAGAGTTTCATAAATATCAATATCATACATAACCATCAAACTTGATTAAAAAATTCATAACTATTGGATAGAAAAGGGTAAGTTGCCTAGGGAATAATGTATTCGTCATTGTATCGTAACCCTTTTTGCATTCATCGATATTTGATCTATGTTATTGTACAATGATATATATTTCACTAATTATGAACATTAGACAAGGTTTATATCCTAGATCTTGTGGATTGCGGACATTACAATGCAGATTTATATGAAAAATTGTTAGAGTGGATTTATTCAACATTTGATATAATAGACGAAAATGGAAGGAGCAAAACGTCCAACACTACAAAAAAAATCATATTCCAACAGTAAAACCGTACATAAATCTTGCGAACGCTTCAACATTCGTAACACACACTGACGTAAGGGGTAAGCTTACATAAACTTCTTGAACTCGAAAGTCCTCAAACGAGCGATGACCTAACATTACTCGGGACTGGTCGATATTACTGGACTTGTAACAAGCGAAGTGAAAAAGTATTCATACATAAATGTAGGCACACAATCTGCTAAATATTGGTAAAACTACATGGTCAGGGGGATAAATTTGATAAGGATGAAGGGTAAATCAATGAAGAAAAATACCTAACATAAGTATGAAACGGGGAATAATATGCAATACTTCGTAAATTTAGGTTAGAATGAGTTAGGATTATGGTTATCATTACAGACCTTCAGTGAAAAATGTTAAAGTGGATCTGGTGAATGGTCGAAAAAGTCAAATAGTCTGAATGGGAACGCAGTCTCATAACAAAACCTGAATTAACCATAAACTTCTAAGTGTCTAAAGTGCAAACGGAATACAAACATTTATATAAGTAAGAGTTGCGGGAATAAGCATCTAGCAAAGACCTGCGATTGGATAACATAATTGAGATGTACATTCAATTATTGAAGAATTTCAAAACTATCACACAACACAAATCCGGTAGATTAGTTCTCCGAGGTAATATGGAAGATGACCCAAATTCAATGTCGAGAGGGGGAACACACCAAATTTTTGAAGCATTACATCCAAATAAGCGTATTTTATACCCAACATCCCATGAAAATAGGCAAATTTTTATCGAATACATATATATTCCTATGATATCAAATCAGAATTTACACCAACATCCAAAAATAGCTAAATAAGATTTTCTTCTCTACCCTAAGCATCAACGATTAACTTGTATGTTCGGTGTATCCTACCGCACCCAGATGATGAATCCTACTCCAATATCCGACGTGATCTGGTTCATGGCTAAGATCGTATACTAACATAACAACCATACTAAAGATAACTGACATTTGACGCTGAGTTAATGTGAAAAATGTTATTTTATACTATCATACCTTACAAATCTATAATAAATTCCTAGACCTATCTGATGCTATGCCACTGGGGAGGTACAAATCCAAGCCTATTGTGTCATAAAAATGAACTCTATAATGCTTTACTAGGTCACTTCTCTGCAATCTACCACCGATATATAACAAATTTAGAGGTAACACACAGTCATGATACGATGCCACAGACGTACCTCGCGTCTGTTAACCCATCGTCTCTGAACAGCCTCGATTAAAGATACGTCCCGTTGAACATGTATGAACTCCAAAATGACAACCAAAGAGTATAAACCACCTCTACACTAGGACCCAACCATTCAGAAAATTATCATCTGAACGTTGAACTACACATTTGCTAGGGATCAATGACGAAAATTCCTCGAAGATGCATTATGGACTTACACCTCTTATATATACATTCCTATGATTGTCGTGAAAAAAAAACATTACCTAAGAAACATATATAAAATAGCTAAATAAGGTTCTCTACTCTGCTATAATTCACATTAAAAATTATGCTACATTATGGTATCCATTCTAGTGAATCGGTCCATTTACACAAACAAGCATAAACAGAATAAGCTTTTGCCTAGGGGACTCTCTAACTCCTCCTAAATATTGAAGAATGGTCGTACAATAAATATACAATACCCTATCAGCAAGACCAAATTTGTAACAAAGTAAATCGTTTTCTAAATGTTAAAGTATACATTTGCATGGGATCAATAACGAAAATTACATAAAGATGCATAATGTACTTGCACCTCTTAAACATACATTCCTCCAAAATATCTGACATTTAACTCTGAGATCATGAGAATAACGCTATTTTTTACTACGATACCATTCAAATATATAACAAATTTCTAGACCTATTCCAGTCACATATAATACTTCAGACATATCTTGCATCTGATTCACCCAACGTCTATGAACAAAATCAAGCAAAGCCACATCCTGGATATAACCAATAATGAGCCTGGTATGAGTCTCCAGTTTAAAGGTTAACTCCGATATTGACACGGAAAATGCGGAAATCGTCTCTGTCTGAATACACGGACTTCTCCAAGAAGCCCAACAAAAAAACATTTGAACGATGAAACAAATAAATGACTGCTGGGACTAATGAAAAAGCGAAACGACCAACGAATACCCGAGTGAGATCATTTGCTTGCAACCAACGTGATACAGTATGATGATTGCATGTCCGAGGCCTCAGACCAGCAGCTAAGGGTAGAAAAACAGTAAATGCTCATGTGAAATAATACCGTAAAACAAATACGAAGATAATAAGGATTGCGGTCGTATCGATAATCCACAGAAATACAACCACTTGAGGACAGTTTTGCGTGAAAAAATATGAAGGCACATCGACATGAACATGTTGTAGCCTGTAAATGTCCATAGCCTATATTCAACATCAAGCTGGCTTCAAGCATCTCACCGCTAAAAACTCCACCAAAACGACCTCCGAAAATGAGTCAAATAAAGCACATCTAGCTATGCTCTCCTAATATTTACCAATATTTCTTGCATAACTATATCGAATATCCTAACAATTCAGGTTTGAGCAGTAAAAAATTCTATTCAAATGAGTCATTCAATAACAAACAAAGTGATATATATCATACCGTGCGAAATAGTACAATCATATACAGCGTTGACAAAACCTAATAACATACGTCTTTATAATCCGTACGTAAGCAATCGTAAATAGAAGCAATAAGATACCGTAAGGAGACTGAAATTCCCCAAGAGGACCCTATATCTCGAGAAAAAATCGCTAACTGTCATACCTACATTGAAACTCACTTGAGTATTTGTCTCTGTGTGATCACAGACGACCTTATTCCTTCACAAAATATATATGGAGTCCCTATCTCCAGGGCTGTTCATATGTACCCCCCCCCAATCTCGCGCGACTGACTCCCCTCTTTCCCACCCCGTCACGGGCAGCCTCTATGTACCATCAGCACCTCACTTGACCCAAATAGAACAGAGCACTCGAGATGCGATCTAACAAATGCATCGGCCGACTCACAAAAAAACTGCGTTCATGGTATCTCTATGAACCATCAGTAACTAACTTGATCAATTTGTCTTAACATATAACTACAACATCCGAAAAATACAGCGCCTGAGTCAGACACACTAACAAATAACATACATCCTAATTATCGTCTATCTAATTCCTTCACTAAAAGCATAATCAGCCGACAC
>SDVV010008075.1:0-17396 GCA_016164225.1 Gammarus roeselii | reverse complement strand
ATATACATATATACTGAGAGTCAGAGTTGAAGATGTGGTCTCTAATGATTGTGAAGACATTCACAGCTCCTGATTGTGAAGACATTCATAGCTCCTGATTGTGAAGACATTCACAGCTCCTGATTGTGAAGACATTCACAGCTCGTGATTGTGAATACATTCATAGCCCCTGATTGTGAAGACATTCACAGCTCCTGATTGTGAAGACATTCATAGCTCCTGATTGTGAAGACATTCACAGCTCCTGATTGTGAAGACATTCACAGCTCCTGATTGTGAAGACTCATGCAGGCGGTACTTCTTTCAAGTGCTGTGTTCTTTCTAGGGTGTTGTAGAGGTGATTGTCTCATGATTCTTCTTGTAATGACTTTTAAACATATCGCACTGATGGAATACAGCATCAGTTTATTCATCAAAGTCATGGACGATTGTTCCTGAATTGGAATCCGCGTCGTGTTATTCGTAGCGGTGGTTTGCTTTTATTGCTGTTCGGTGTACAACTGGACCGTTTCATACAGAGCTGTTGACCAGCAAACTGGTGTTCCTTGGAATTCACTTCCAATGGTGCTGTCTTTGCCAATGATGGAATTTACTCTTTTAGATCTCAACGTTTTGATGATTTTCGAATGTTTATTATTCTCCAATGTCGTAATTTCAGTTTTATTGGATAATGAGAATAAGGATAGTCATGAAGGGAGGATAGTAGCATCATCATAATACGTTTGTACATATTCTTCGTTTCTCTGGAAGTAACTGCACTAAAATTTAGTTAAGTACATATGTAGACCATCCGAGAGTTGAGTTCTTCGTGTGCCTTGATTCTCTTAAGAGTTCTGTTTACACGGGCATGACTTTGCTCGCAGGCCAGCACAGTCATGCCGTGGTATTATGAATGGCGATAGTGCGAGGACAGCCTTTTTGAAATCACTGTTATTATCCTCGTTGAACTCGAACTTATTGATTCAGGAGTGGGTCCGGCTTCACACATCATCCTCACGCTGGCTTGCGGAGGTCCTGCATTGAATTCTTATCCACCTCCTTATCCATCTCCTTTTCATCTCAACCCCATCCTCTTCCTTCTCCCAACCTCTGTCCTCTTGCCCGTCTCTTCTTTTTGTCCTCCCTCTCCTTTCCTCCCTCCTTTCGTGGCGTGTTTATTCTGTCGGTCCTGGTGTGCTCTGACGGATGATGGCCGAGGACGACCCTCGCTAACTGGCTAATGACGAGGGCGCCAGTCAAAAGTCGCTGCGGGTCATCCATTATACCGGGCCTGGCTGACTTCTCACAATAACGCTCATGATAAATTGATGGTTGGCTTGATGAATTGGAGGGGCCTCAGAGGTAGCAGCAGTCATAGCAGCAGCATCGGCAGCGTCAGCAGCAGGAAAGGTGGCTGCATTAATGGCGTCTCGAGACCCCGGCCACCTCCTGAAGCCTCATGACCCACATCTTCTACAAGCTGTATCAAAAAGCTGACGATACTGTTCTTACTTATGTGTATCATCCAGAAATGATAGCGTGTTCATTATCATATCTCTTCCATATGTTCCAGATGTTTTTTTTTCAAATCGCCGAACTTGAAACAATTTTAGCCGAAACAATATCTCTTAAAAGAATGAAAAACTCATATGCTGTAAATAGTCTTCCGATTGAAGAAATGAATACATAGAGACCAGGGTCTCTCTTTCAGTCAATGGGTTTACCTTGGGAGGAGACAAAGGAAGAGCCCCATTCAAGTGTATTGGATTGCAGAGATTCTGGCCTCATCAAACATTCTAGGCCACTGGCTACCTTGAGAGCCATTATCAGCCTTTCAAGGAGACCAGCGGCACCAGCGCTTTGTGGTCTACCTTGAGAGACATTGTCAGCATTTCAAGGAGACCAGCGGCACCAGCGCTTTGTGGTCTACCTTGAGAGACATTGTCAGCATTTCAAGGAGATCAGCGGCACCAGCGCTTTGTGGTCTACCTTGAGAGACATTGTCAGTATTTCAAGGAGACCAGCGGCACCAGCGTTTTGTGGGCTATGCGTGATTGCTATCTGTTTTTAAAATAAATTCTAATAGACACTATTTCAAAGCGAAAAAATAATCATGTATGGTTGTTTCATTTAAATTATTATCACGATGATTTACTATGTCCACCTACTTAAGCTCGCCATTAGACTATTAACAACGCTTAGAGGGCAACATAAGTGACTTAAGCTCACCATTAGACCATTAACAACGCTTAGAGGGCAACATAAGTGGCAAGGGTACGAGTGGAAAGTGTCGGGCCTTTTGCAGTTCCGTAAGACCGCGCAAGTCTGCTGTTAAATGCTTTACAATTTGCGACCTGATCGTTTAATGACTGGAGCGACACGACAAGAACTCGGCACTTGTCCTGTTCTCACAGGACTGGATGCCAGGCTTACAAGAGAAACAAATTTTCCAGTTGATTTTTAAAATATTCAACTACTGTACATAATTTCTTTTATCCTCACCAACTGCTTCTACATAAAAGATTCATCAGTGTGAGTCAGTCTTCTAAACTCGACCCCAGCCCTCTGGTACTAAAGGTTCTGAACACGTCGTCCCGTCAAATCCCTTCGTTCCCCTCCAATCCCCTAACCCTCTGGTCGCAAAGGCTCTGGGCACGTCGTTGCCATCACATCCCTCCACTTGCCTCCATTACTCCTCACTAGTGACTGGTTCGAATGAATCTTGAAGATTTACTGCATCCTGACTTATCAGACGTAATTAGTCTACCTGGCCTAATTCGGACACAACCAGCCGCTCCAACATCATTATCAGTCACAACAGAATCTCTTAACAGGCAATAAGAATACATTAATTGTGTCCTGGCAAAGAGATGGTATCGCAGAGTGACGGGTCCCTGTTGTTGGGCGCGTGATTTACAATGTTACTATCTTGAACAGATCAACGGACATTGTGTTGTGCGACGCATCCCTGATGGCAGCTGGGACATTGGTGCCGCAAGGGGATATCGCTGCTGCTCCCGGGACATTGTTGCAGCAAGGGGATATTGCTGCTGCTCCCGGGACAGTGTTGCCGCAAGGGATATTGCTGCTGCTCCCGGGACATTGTTGCCGCAAGGGATATCGCTGCTTCTCCCGGGACATTGTTGCAGCAAGGGGATATTGCTGCTGCTCCCGGGACAGTCTTGCCGCAAGGGATATCGCTGCTGCTCCCGGGACATTGTTGTCGTTCGGGATTATTTATATTATACGTGGAACATTGTTGCGGCTCAGGGACATTGTTACTAATCATGGGACATTGATGCTGCTAGGAGACACTGCTGTTGCACCTGAGATAGTGTTGCTGCACGGGGCCATCGTTGCTACGCCTAGGACATTGTCGCTACTCAGGGACATTGTAGGACATAGTTTTCGCTCATTGACATTACTGCTGCTCATAGAAAAGACTTAGTGGCAGCTCCGGGGACATTGTTGCCGTTTCAGAGACATCGCTGCTGCATTTTGGACAGCAGTGATCGGTGACAATACTAAAACTCCTGGGATATTGCTATGACTTCAGGGACATTGCTATGACTTCAGGGACATTGCTATGACTTCAGGGACATTGCTATGACTTCAGGGACATTGCTAAGACTTCAGGGACATTGCTGCTGCTCAAAGCATCCACGTGCATTGAACCAATTGGAAGAAGTGCATAATCATGGTTTTGTTGATCCGACTTTTTCTTCTTTCAACTCGTTGATTCGAAATTGCTGGAATGTCACGGAGATTGTAACCCGACCAAGAAATGACGTTCTCTTCGATCTGTTTTAATGATGCATAAAAAAACATATTCACTTACGTTGGAAGTATAACTGAAATTTAAGCAAGGGTTATATTAGTTTCCGAACATGGTGTGGTTCCTCCACCTACCAGGCTATTGTTGGAAGCTTTATCTATCCTTGCACAAAGTAATATTTACTCGTGTTTAAAACTATTCCAATCCCTTTACAAAGCTACATTCGCTGTTGTTCAATATGCCTTCCATCTGTCAATTAAGTCATACATGCTTCGGATAAAAGTAACGTCTCGCATGTGAGATCACCTTTCAAAGTCTTCAGATATCGTTCTAATCGGAGATTTTGTCAATCGAGGTTGGAAATAATTATTAATCCGATCCAGTAATGAGTCACACACTAATAAACGAATATAATTAGTTTCTTTTTACCACCCATCTTATTCACTGAGTATGATTGCGTTAGGGTGCGCTCCGACCAGGGGGTATTCTAGGCCCGTTTTGTGGTGACAGATCTACCACATTTCCACGAGAATAAGACTGTGGCACTGAACATCCGGGCCCAATTGTCAGGCTTGGAGAAACAGACGACGCACCATCACACCTTACGAGTCACAGCCGCTCAAAGGCGGCCAGGAAATGGCCTTCTTTATTTGGACATTTTGCAATTTCCTTTCGCGGCATTTGGTCATTACTCAACGACGGGGTCAGGCTTTGAGACAAGAAATAAGGCAGAAGATAACGACGCCCCTTGGAAATAAGACAGGGGGGAAAGAAAGAAGTCTGAAGAGAAGAAACCTGATGCAGTATGGCTGATTCCTTGGTTGATTCTGGATCCGTTTAGTTAGTCAAAAAACAAAAACGTTTTGAGTATCATTTTGCAGTGAGCTGAAGACAATCCAATTATACGAACACGGCGCCCTCTGATGAGAAGTGGCCCGATGCAGCCTTATGAACGTTGATTCATTAAATTGCTGGTCAGAGCAGGAATGTTATTGTGCGTCATTTGTATAGCTCTGAAGACTATTGAATCATTCAGACACAGAGCCGGCTGAAGAGAATTGCAACCTGGCGCAGCCTATCGGCCGATCTTCGTTGACAATGGATTCGTATTGTTGGCTGGATGATGTATCCCTCTAATATGGCGTCTTGTTGTGCATTGAGGACTAACCAAATGTGATGAATCAAGTACAAACAGAAACAACATGGCAGAACACACGCTATTTGCCAATGTCACAACAGTCCAAGTGGTGCGATCGCTCTCGGGTGATGCAGTGTCTGACTTGATATGATGGATTGCGTAGAGTGTCTGACTTGACATGATGGATTGCGCAGAGTGTGTGATTTGACATGATGGATTGCATAGAGTGTGTGACTTGACATGATGGATTGCAAAAAGTCTGTGACTTGACATGATGGATTGCATAGAGCGTGTGACTTGACATGATGGATTGCAAAGAGTGTGTGACTTGACATGATGGATTGCATAGAGTGTGTGACTTGACATGATGGATTGCATAGAGCGTGTGACTTGACATGATGGATTGCAAAGAGTGTGTGACTTGACATGATGGATTGCATAGAGTGAGTGACTTGACATGATGGATTGCATAGAGTGTGTGACTTGACATGATGGATTGCATAGAGTGTGTGACTTGACATGATGGATTGCATAAAGGGTGGGACTTCACATGATGGATTGCATAAAGTGTGTGACTTTACATGATGAATTGCATAGAGTGTGTGACTTGACATGATGGATTGCACAGAGTGTGTGACTTGACATGATGGATTGCATGGAGTGTGTGACTTGGCATGATGGATTGCATAGAGTGTGTAACTTGATATGATGGATTGCATAGATTGTGTGACTCGGCATGATGGATTGCATAGATTGTGTGACTTGACATGATGGATTGCTTAGAGTGCGTGACTTTACGTTATGAATTGCATAGAGTGTGTGACTTGACATGATGGATTGCTTAGAGTGCGTGACTTTACGTTATGAATTGCATAGAGTGTGTGACTTGACATGATGGATTGCATATAGTGGGCGACTTGACATGATCGATTGCACTCTTTACATGACAGAGGGGTACTTTTTACAGGGCAGAGGGGTACCTTATTGCAGGGCAGGGGGGTACCCTTGTTATGATCGGCCTCCGCTGGCACATATTTTATAAAACTTCGCTAACCGAACATTACCATCGAGAGGTGCGTAGTGTGTGTCCCTAGAAACAGTGTAGGCCTTAGGCCTGTTAACCCTTAGCTTAAGTTACACGAAGAAATCCCTTGCCTTGCATATTTTTAATTCCCCTCCGATGTTGTTTAAAAGAAACAGGTGGTCCATTCGCGGATTGTATAACGTAGGAGACATTGACGAATTGAGGGCCATTTGCACACCTTGTAAAACTCCGTGTGTTGGCACTAGTATGGAGTAGATCCAATAACACTGTTTAGCGCAGAGTTATTTTTTATTGTTTGAAGATTGGAGGAGCCCACAAAATCCGTTAACGGATTTTGTTGTACATTTACCAATGAGGTTGGGGTATTAGGACGCTCCGCCGCTTTAGGATGGTCCAAAAATGTGAATTGTTCCCTTATTGGAGGAATTCTTCATACACCTACTCAAGCCCCTCCCATATTATTGAGGGCGCAGCCCCGAACGATAAAGGGCAGAGCACAAACACTTGCCATCGGCCACAGTCATCGGACAGATACCTCTCCAGCAGCTGAAGCCTTCGGGTGTAGGCCTCCTACTCTAACCTACGCTCGTCTTACACCTAATACATTTCTTTTTGCTGTTCATTTACACAAGGTTTTTTTTGTGTCCGTTAAGACAATCAATATTATTTCAGTGCTCTATTGAGTTCACCTGTTGACTTGTTACTTTTCTATATACAAAAAGACTATTATAAAACCAATGTTTGATCATTCCTACCTTGATTTACCCGATTATTATAACCTGTAAACCCTTAACATGACATTGGTGGACAGCGGTGAGGGACATTTAAAGCAAACAAAATCAATTAAAACCATCACTTCACACTTCAAAACAAAATGCTTCAAGTCCCCTTTCACACGCCTGCGCTTTCGAGCCACGTGCTACCACAAACAAAAAAGGCAACAGCGAGGGAAGGAGGGCAGGAGACCTTCACAGCAGGCGGTCGAACCGAGAGGGACGCATCGGCAGCTACCCGCGCTACCACCACGGATGGCAGCACCAGACACTTCACCGGCCAGTACGGCAGTCTGTCAATCCTGGCAGGTCGAGGGGACAGCTGCATCCGATGACTGCCTAGGCCAAGATGGACATAAAATAAATGGAGACGAACAGCCGGGCGGACAGGATACCACGAGCCGCATAGAAAACTAGGGGCCCCTTTTCAAATCGCCATTTAACATCTCGAGAAAAACAAAAACAAAGAATTGTAAGTTATCCCATCAATCAAGTGTGATATATCACGATAGACCGTGCTCCCGTACGAACTGAAATTAGAGAGTTCGTAAAAATTAAAGCAATTACAGTTCCTCAAAAAAAAAACTTCTCAATATATCTGCTCTCGAATTCATCAGCAAATGAGTACAAAATTAGTTTTGAAGTGAATTTAAGTAGGTGTGCGTAAATTATTCGACCTGCTGTTCCAGCAAAAAGAAAAAAATGAGTCGCGATAGCGAAAAAGAAATCCTGAAAAGCACGAAAAATATATTTATTGTAAAATAAAATAAAAAATTGAAAAATTTCAGAAGATATAAAAATGAATCCTGAAATACATAGAAAAATATATTTATAGTACATAAATGAAAAAAATGTCAGGAAATTAGGTTGAAAAACAAAACCATGGAAATATATTTAGGTAGATAATAAAATAGATAGCTTGTAGTTCACCGGTGTAGTATATAAGTTTTCGTTTGTAGTATATACTCAATTTTTGTGCCAATTGAACGTAGACAACTGGCGATAGAATTTAGTAGAGGTAAAAATAATACGTTTTCGCAATCAGGTCATTCACCCAATAATTATATTATGTCCCGTTTTGCGGCTAAGTTCATACAGTGTAGTGTTTTACCTTTTCGAATCTTTGTGTGCAATAGTTACAAATTTATATGACCAACTGGTCATGTGTCATGTCCAATGAGCTCTCATAAATTTCAATAACCCTTCATGTCAAGTCGATTTCGTTATTAGGTCATGCACCGAATAATTATTTTATGTCCCGTTTCGCGGCAAAATACATACAGTGTCATGTTTTTCCTTTTCAAACATTCGTGTGCAGTAGTTACAAATTTATATGACCAACTGATCATGTGTCATGTCCAATGAGATCTCATAAATTTCAATAATTCATGTAAAGTTGATTTCGAGTGATGTCAATAAATTGTTGTGTAGCATTCAAGTCTGAGTAGAAATGCGGTATTCCATTTCAGGCAATTACAGTCCAATTTTACAATTTTCCATGACCAATTGGTTAGGTGACAATTTTAGTATGTCCGATGTACGGTTATAAATTTTTCAATTTTATTTCATGTAAGGTACATTTCATGTGTTGTCGATAAAGTGTCGTGTAGCAATCAGGTCGGAATGCATTTGCAGAAAATTATAGTCCAAATGTCAAGATAGTATGTTTTTCTTTAAGTGGATATAGGAGTGCAAAACGAGTGAACGCGTGAATAGAGGAATGATTGAACAAACCGTCACCAAAACAACTCAAACCTATGACAAAACAAATCATGCGATGGATCGGAAAATAAAGGGAGACGAAGGCAAGTCGTTTCTAAGCGGCAAATTACTGACTCAGGTCAGAAGCGGGCAAGTCATTCCTAAGCGACCATCACTGACTCAGGTCAGAAGCGGAAAATAATTTGAACATCGGAATTTATAATGTTAGCTTCGTCGTGACAACTGTACGGACAAGTGCCTTGAAATAGAAGGTGAACGGCAGCCCACTTTAACCTCCAGGAGACATAGCGTGGGATTACGAGAGAGTAAAACAGAGCATCATGAATTTCAAAACCGTTAACCCCAATTTACCGACCAATCAGAATAAAATACCCGCAAATCATGTGGTTCATAACGCGTAAACCAAAAAAAAATACATTAACAAAAAATAACACATCAAGGCCGCAATCCGAATTATTGTCTTATGTTCAAATGTAAAATGCAGTGTGTCCGATGTAATTATTAGAGTGATGCGTATCCAGGTCGAGTTAATTGAATTCATTTAGAAGAGGTGAAAATATGTAATTAATAAGATGTGTGAGGGGTCAACCTGTCACCTGCGTGTGATATCTACTATGTCCATAATAATGTGTAAGGTAATAATTCCTGTCACCTGCGTGTGATATTTTACTATGTCCATAATAATGTGTAAGGTAATTATTCTATAAGTCATGTCTCCCGAATTGTGTAATTAGATCATAAGCTTTGTTTCTATTTTGCCTATGTTAGTTCAACGGTTCCTTGAATCAACATAAGCTGAAATGAGCAAAATAATACAATGAAACTAGTAGACAGTCTCTATCCCATCTTTCCGTGGTTTCCTGTCAATTAGGGAAAAACGTTGTAAGGATGGGTACAGAGAGAGTCTAGCACATGGTGGCATGCCCTAAGCAAAATATCAAAGTTCAATAAAAATTTGCATTCAGCTATATATATATATATTGGCCGCCATGTCCTAACACGTGGATCGAGTTTTTTTTTAACAATTGATCGAACCGTGCGACACATGCCATAAATGTTTATGCTGCGAGTAATCACACGTTAGAGAATTGTTTTTTTCTCGACAAAACACGTGTAAATAATACAACCAACCTCTTAGCACACTGTATTACATACAATCATGTCTAAAAACTCCACGCAGCCTGCCTTTCTACATGGAACGACCCCCGGGTCGAGGCAGTACTATGTCAAAACTTGCAAACACAGAGCTTGGATGTGAGGACACATTCATTCAAATAAAGGAAGGGGGGTGTTATGATCGGCCTCCGCCGGCACATATTTTATAAAGTTTCGCTAACCGAACATTACCATTGAGAGGTGCGTAGTGTGTGTCCCTAGAAACAGTGTAGGCCTTAGGCCTGTTAACCCTTAGCTTAAGTTACACGAATAAATCCCTTGCCTTGCATATTTTTAATTCCCCTCCGATGTTGTTTAAAAGAAACAGATGGTCTATTCGCGGATTGTATAACGTAGGAGACATTGACGAATTGAGGGCCATTTGCACACCTTGTAAAACTCCGTGTGTTGGCAATAGTATGGACTAGATCCAATAACACTGTTTAGCGCAGTTTTTTTTTTTAAAGATGGGAGGAGCCCACAAAATCCGTTAACGAATTTTGTTGTATATTTACCAATGAGGTTGGGGTATTAGGACGCTCCGCCTCTTTAGGATGGTCCAAAAATGTGAATTGTTCCCTTATTGGAGGAATTCTTCATACACCTACTCAAGGCCCTCCCATATTATTGAGGGCGCAGCCCCGAACGATAGAGGGCAGAGCACAGACACTTGCCATCGGCCACAGTCATCGGACAGATACCTCTCCAGCAGCTGAAGCCTTCGGGTGTAGGCCTCCTACTCTAACCTACGCTCGTCTTACACCTAATACATTTCTTTTTGCTGTTCATTTACACTTTGGTTTCTTTGGGTCCGTTAAGACAATCAATATTATTTCAGTGCTCTATTGAGTTTACCTTTTGACTTTTACTTTTCTATATACAAAAAGACTATTATAAAACCAATGTTTGATCATTCCTACCTTGATTTACCCGATTATTACAACCTGGAAACCCTTAACATAATACCCTTGTTCAAGACAGAGGAGTACCCATTTACAGAACAGAGGGGTACCTCTTTACAGTGCAGAGGGGTACCCCTTTACCGGGCAGAGGAGTACCTCTTTACAGGGCAGAGCGGTATAACTTACCTTGCAGAGGGGTACCCCTCTGCCCTGTAAAGGGGTACCCCTCTGTCCTATAGAGAGGGGCATGTCTCCTATTGTGTGCAAGGCAGACGAGTACCTGATTACAGTGAAGAGGGGTACCCTTTAACAAGCCAGAGGGGTACCCCTCTACAACACAGAGAAGTATTTCTTTACAGGGCAGAGGGGTACTCCTTTACTCGACAGAGGGGCACCCCTTTACTGGGTAGAGGGTTACCCCTTTACAAGGCAGAGGGGTACCTTGCAACAAGGCAAAGGGGTACCCCTTTACAGGGCAGAGGGGTACCCTTGTACAGGGCAGATGGGTTTGCCAGAGAGGAATAAAATCGTCTGGTGTAATACAATTTTTTGGAGTTCTTCAGGTACCTTATTTTTGTCAGTGTTTTGATCAGGCTATCTTACGTGTACGTTAGAAACAAGAATGGGTTCATTTTTATTTTGTCAGCGATGTAAAAGTTTGTTCCTGAGACTCGAAGCGCTGACTGGGCAAACTCAATTGCTAGCATAACACCATAAATTTCCCTCTCTATATTATATTCGTTTTCCCAGCTCTGCCATTCTTCCTCCTTATAGTGCGTGTAAAAATTCATAATAGAGACAAACCGAGGGGAGCGCTCGCCCATTTCGAGTTGCATGTTTGCAGACGTCATTGTGTTGACCAAATAGCCTCTTCTGATGGCATGGCGTATGGGCGTGCATAACATACACGACATGATGTATGGTCTCATGAACATCATGTTAGTGCCGTATCAAGCCGACGCACCTTTGTTCCCTGCATCCGGAAAGAAGGAACTTTTCGTCACAGAACAATAAAATTTGTCATGCAGATCACTGTTTGCAGGCACGAAATACAACAGCGGGCGGGCTAATGGAGGGACGGTGTGGTGGGTGTTGTTGGAGGGATGGTGTGGTGGGTGTTGTTAGAGGGACGGTGGGGTAGGTGTTGTGCAAGGGACGGCGTGGTGGGTGTTGCTGGAGGGACGGTGTGGTGGTGTTGTTGGAGGGACGGTGTGGTGAGTTTTGTTGGAGGGATGGTGTGATTTGTGTTGTTGAGGGACGGTGTGGTGGGTGTTGTTGGAGGGACGGTGGGGTGGGTGTTGTTGGAGGGACGGTGTGGTGGTATTTTTGGAGGGACGGTGTGGTGGATGTTGTTGGAGGGACGGTGTGATGAGTGTTGTTGAAGGGACGGTGTGGTAGTGTTGTTGGGTGACGGTGTGGTGGGTGTTGATGGAGGGACGGTGTGGCGGGTGTTGTTGGAGGGACGGTGTGGTGGGTGTTTTTGGAGGGACGGTGTGGTCTGTGTTGCTGGAGGGACGGTGTGGTGGGTGTTGTTTGTACTAGAAAAAAATCGGGAAAATTTTCTCAGTCCGTCTTATTAAAGTACCTACAAATTTGTTTCATGTCCAGAAACGACTGTTGCAATTTGACCTAAGTCTGAAAGCAGTAAATCAGATCATGCTGTCGGCTTGTGCTTTGTTAAACCGAATTATTCCCATATTTTGGAATGGAAGGATATAGCTGCACATCGAAAATACTGACTACTTCAAATTATGGAGGAGCATGAAAACATAATTTCGCACACATTATCGATGGTCACGAGTCTGATGTAAGACATTGCACCTTATCAGTCTGTTATAACTTCTATAAACATGAGGGTTGTTGGACATGCATATACAACATACATACAACCTACATACAACATACTCCATCCCATGAAGACTCTCAGCGCTTGTCGCACTGACGGATGTAACAGAGCGCACGCATGACATAATTTTATCTCTAATGCACCAACGTTACTTAACATTGTGCGTGATGCACTATTCATCATTAATATGTTGAACAAGTAACCGCCCCATGCATGCATGAGCAGGACGTTACCTATCATGCATGAACAAGTAACCGCCCTATGCATGCATGCGCAGGACGTTACCTATCATGCATGAACAAGTAACCGCCCTATGCATGCATGCGCATAACGTTACCTATCATGCATGAACAAGTAACCGCCCTATGCATGCATGCGCAGGACGTTACCTATCATTCATGAACAAGTAACCGCCCTATGCATGCATGCGCAAGACGTTACCTATCATGCATGAACAAGTAACCGCCCCCTGCATGCATGCGCAGGACGTGACCTATCATGCATGAATTTGTCATAAACAATTACGTTTCTTGCATGTCTCCAATTGTGCCAAAAAATAAAACAATTGTGGCCAAGAACTGCATTCGTGAGGTAGGTCATTTGCAGTAGTAGTAATTTGCAATTTGGAGATATTTCGCTATGTAGCGGGTTACAACGTAACTGCCACCTTATAATATTTGTTTACCCACGGCATTTATGGGCTGGCTTTTGATGATTCGAGAGAACGGCCAGGAGGTCTCGCTTGAGCCTATAACCTTCAGCCACTAATGGAAGTCTATAGTGAGTATAGCCAGACACGCTACCCACTCGTCCACCAAGCTGGTACTTGACAGTAGTTAGACAAGAAGCTGTCATCTTGGTAGAAAACACTTAGTCATTTGAAACAAACAATCATCTTCTGTCAGTACGGGTCAAAATATTAGTACCGCAAAGGTCGATCCCTGGACCGTTGCTCTCCCTTATCTTCAGTGCTACTAGGAGCTCGACTTGAAAAATCCTAAAGTTGTTTTACTATTATGAATAATCAATTGGGTACATTTGAAACTGGTTCAACTATAATAAGTTGGCGCTAAACGTCGACAGGACGCAGGTTAAGATATTTTTCCTGTAGGAACATAGTCATTCTTACCACACACATCGACTTGAAGGGTCAACCAGTTATAAATGTAGCAATAACAATGTTCCTCGGTGAAATAGTAAACAAGAGACTTAACGGTGGAGATCAAGTCTGTTTTGTAGAAGGAAAGCAACCAATTCCGGTGGAAATCGCTACATAATTCGACTTTGTCATGTTACTTTTACGAGAAGTCATCCCCTTTCTGACTAACTGTATAAACGTGTACATTTCTACCTACAAGACAAACCAAGGACCTATCATCCCTAGTCAAGTGTGTCATTCGAACACCATCACTTGCTAGCAGACATGGCCACACTCTGCCTCTCCTTTGTCAATGGAATATTCTGTGTCACATCATTGACTTTTCTGGAGCAGAATTGGTTTTGCAGTGTTTTAAATTATTTACCTTACTTATATAACGATCATTCCATAGGGAATAACCCTACGCATAATCTTCGGAACAATACGGATATGCACGTTCATCGCATCGCATAAACCCAACACCAACTTTCTTTAAATGGAGAGCAGCTGAAACTTAGATTTCGATTACTAACGAAGGATGAACGGGAAGTAGCTGTTGGAGCTGTTGCTGTAGCAGTTGTAGCTGTAGCTGTAGCAGTTGTAGCTGTAGCTGTAGCAGTTGTAGCTGTAGCTGTAGCAGTTGTAGCTGTAGCTGTAGCAGTTGTAGCTGTAGCTGTAGCAGATGTAGCTGTAGCTGTAGCAGTTGTAGCTGTAGCTGTAGCAGTTGTACCTGTAGCAGTTGTACCTGTAGCAGTTATAGCTGTAGCTGTAGCTGTTGCGGTCGTAGCTGTGGATGTAGCCGTAGCAGTGCCCATTCTACCATTACTTCAGAATTTAATTGGCAGAATAACTTGCACAGGCTAGATGTGCTCCCCATCGTTCAAGGGCTGCCAGCCTCTGAATTCTCCAACAGAGGTTGTTGCTACATTGTGCCGCAACAAAACCACTATTTTTAAACACAAAATGAGTTTAGTAGAGGGGAGGATTTGTCTCACATTGTGGTCAAAGATGCTGTTGAAGATGTTGACGTTATTGCTATTAACCACCTCATGCGGTGAACGGTTCAAAATTGTTGGGATCATGATTGGAAAGAAATTTATGCAACTAATGATCGCATCAATTCCAGCCTCAGTTGATTGGAAAGAAATTTCTGCAACTAATGTTTGCATCGGTTCTAGCCTCAGTTGATTGGAAAGAAGTTTCTGCAACTAATGTTTGCATCGGTTCTAGCCTCAGTTGATTGGAAAGAAGTTTCTGCAACTAATGTTCGCATCGGTTCTAGCCTCAGTTGATTGGAAAGAAGTTTCGGCAACTAATGTTCGCATCGGTTCCAGCCTCAGTTGATTGGAAAGAAGTTTCTGCAACTAATGGTCGCATCGGTTTCAGCCTCAGTTGATTGGAAAGAAGTTTCTGCATTTAATGTTCGCATTGGTTTCAGCCTCAGTTCATTGGAAAGAAGTTTCTGCAACTAATGTTCGCATTGGTTTCAGCCTCAGTTGATTGGAAAGAAGTTTCCGAAAGTAATGTTTGCATCGGTTCTAGCCTCAGTTGATTGGAAAGAAGTTTCTGCAACTAATGTTCTCATCGGTTCTAGCCTCAGTTGGTTGAAAATAAGTTTCTGCAACTAATGTTCGCATCGGTTCAAGCCTCAGTTGATTGGAAATAAGTTTCTGCAACTAATGTTTACTTCGGTTCTAGCCTCAGTTGATTGGAACGAAGTTCCTGCAACTGATGTTCGCATCGGTTCCAGCCTCAGTTGATTGGAAAGGAGTTTCTGCAACTAATGTTTGCATCGGTTCTAGCCTCAGTTGATTGGAAAGAAGTTTCTGCAACTAATGTTCGCATTGGTTTCAGCCTCAGTTAATTGGAAAGAAGTTTCTGCAACTAATGTTCGCATTGGTTTCAGCCTCAGTTGATTAGAAAGAAGTTTCTGCAAGTAATGTTTGCATCGGTTATAGCCTCAGTTGATTGGAAATAAGTGTCTGCAACTAATGTTCTCATCGGTTCTAGCCTCAGTTGATTGAAAATAAGTTCCTGCAACTAATGTTCGCATCGGTTCCAGCCTCAGTTGATTGGAAAGAAGTTTCTGCAACTAATGTTTGCATCGGTTCTAGCCTCAGTTGATTGGAAAAAAGTTTCTGCAACTAATGTTCGCATCGGTTCTAGCCTCAGTTGTTTGGAAAGAAGTTTCCGCAACTAATGTTCGCATCGATTCTAGCCTCAGTTGATTGGAAAGAAGTTTCTGCGACTAATGTTTGCATCGGTTATAGCCTTGTTGATGGGAAAGAAGTTTTTGCAACTAATGTTCGCATCAGTTCCTGTCTCAGTTTTTGTCCGTTATCCCACTCCTCGATTTATCATATCTTTCAAGTATTCCTTTGGGTTTATCTCCAGAAAACCCATCTAGGTACTTCTAGATTTATATTAGCTGGCCTCTAAGTGGTCTTCTTCAAAGCGATATCGAGTTAATGTTCGTCGAGTCGTCACGGGTGTGTCGTATTTCTCTATCCCGAGTGATTTTTGTTGCTCGGTACTGAACACGTTTCATCACCTTGAAGCATTCCCTAGGGTACTCCAATGAGAGGGGACCAAAATTGTCCAGCAAATGCCATGTGAGCCTTGCCGAGTGAAGAGTGTCATGTGAGCCCTGACGAGTGAATAGTGTCATGTGAGCCCTTACGAGTGAAGAGTTCCATCTGAGTCTTGACAAGTGAAGAGTGCCATGTGAGCCCTGACGAGTGATGAGTGCCATGTGAGCCCTGACGAGTGAAGAGTGCCATGTTAGCCCTGACGAGTGAAGAGTGCCATGTGAGTCTTGACGAGTGAAGAGTGCCATGTGAGCCCTGACGAGTGAAGAGTGCCATGTGAGTCTTGACGAGTGAAGAGTGCCATGTGAGATCTGACGAGTGAAGAGTGTCATGTGAGCCCTGACGAGTGAAGAGTGCCTTGTGAGCCCTGACGAGTGAAGAGTGCCATTTAAGCCCTGACAAGTGAAGAGTGTTATGTGAGCCTTGACGAGTGAAGAGTGTCATGTGAGCCCTGACGAGTGAAGGGTGTCATGTGAGCCCTGATGAGTGAAGAGTGTCATGTGAGCCCTGACGAGTAATGAGTGCCATGCGAGCCCTGACGAGTGAAAAGTGTCATGTGAGTCTTGACAAGTTAAGAATGTCATGTGAGCCCTGACGAGGGAAGAGTGCCATGTGAGCCCTTACGAGTGAAGAGTATCATGTGAGTATAGACGAGTGAAGAGCGTCATGTGAGCCCTGACGAGTGGATAGTGTC
The DNA here is from genome assembly GCA_016164225.1 of Gammarus roeselii. Taxonomy (NCBI): domain Eukaryota; kingdom Metazoa; phylum Arthropoda; class Malacostraca; order Amphipoda; family Gammaridae; genus Gammarus; species Gammarus roeselii. The sequence continues at coordinate 641 of SDVV010008075.1, read as the reverse complement.
ATCCGAGCCCTGACGAGTGAAGAGTGCCATGTGAGCCCTGACGAGCTAAGAGAGCCATGTGAGCCCTGACGAGTGAAGAGTGCCATGTGAGCCCTGACGAGTGAAGAGTATCATGTGAGCCCTGATGAGTGAAGAGTGCCATGTGAGCCCAAACGAGTGAAGAGTGCCATGTGAGCCATGACGAGTGAAGAGTGTCATGTCAGCCCTGACGAGAGAAGAGGGCCGTGTGAGCCCCGACGAGTGAAGAGTGCCATGTGAACCTTGACAAGTGAAAAGTATAACGAAAGCACAATGATCCTGAACGTGTCGTGGAAATTCATGGGTTTTTTCACTTTTACAGCCAGTAACACGTCCACTACTCTAGTTTGTGTTTGTACCGCATTGACAGAACTCGTGCAAAAATATTCCCTTGGGGGTACCCATCACATAGTGACTCCATGAGTTATTAAAAAAACAATTATAGGGAAAAAGTGAACGTCAATATTTAAGATCCACACGTACTTGTGGGGAGTCCGTCATTTGAGCTGGGTCATGTTATATTGTACGATTTAGATCATTTTGACGGTCATGCTGTTTTCAAGTCAGAACATATTGCAACGACTGTATATGCGTCATGTTAGGTCAACGAATATTTTTACTTT